>JAOTRH010090863.1:0-16559 GCA_034768845.1 Heliamphora exappendiculata
GTTTGGGTGGGTGGGTTTAAACAAGTATGGACTTTGAACAATTTTCTTAAAAACAAAACACTTGAGCACTTGAAAAACTCAGATCTCTATATTTTCTACCTACTGTCAAGCATCAGAAAAAATTAAATTCATAGATAGTGGATCTTCAAGAAACATGGATCTCGAAACAAATACGTTGTTCTATTGTTAACAAATATGAATCTTGAAGAATTAATCAAAAATGGAAGATGTTAATATATATATTAACATATTAATAATGTTATCATATGAGTATGCTCACAGTAGCTATTGTAGTCCTTCATTACTTAATAAATATGTGAGTATGTCTCACAATGAGAATACGTACTTCCTGTATTTCTTCTCTCATATTTTAACATGGTATCATAGCTATGGAATCTTAGCTACCAGGATCAAACCCTAACCCTAGCCTTCAGCCGTCAACCACCAGCCCTAAAACCCTAGCCGCCAGCACTCTAGCCGTTGCCAGCCTTAAACCTCCTCGCCACAAGTACCAAACCTAGTCACTGACCACCACCGACCCTTCCAGGCCCCTCGCCGACAACCGTCGACCCTTCTAGGCCTCTCGCCAACCACCGTCGGACCACCGCCGACCTTCGTCGGGCCTTCGTCGACCGCCGCTAGCCTTCGCGACCAACCACAGTCGTTGGAACAAGCTTCAAACCTTCTCGTCGACCACTGTGAGCCTCCACAACCTCTCTCCGGCCACTCGCCGACCCCCGACGAGCCTCGCCAACCACCGTCGAACCTCCAATAGTCCTTTTGCAGAGAGTTTTTTCTCTCTCTCTCTCTCTCTCTCTCTCTCTTTCAGTCACTGCATCTTTAAGTCTGTACAATGGGCTGTGGTGCTATGATGTCTGCTAGTTTGATGATGCAGTGAGAGTCTAGCATAGTTCTCATTCTTTTGTGTGGTTGTGACTTGTGCTTCATGGTATTTTTTGGTCTCTTTGTTGGTGGTCAGGGATATCAGGGGATTCGGTGACCCGCGAATCCCAGATTGAAGTTGGACGGTAGCGTATCACAAAGGTTGTCTCATCCTCCACACGGTTGGATGATCGGCGACTCAATGGCGCCAATGGATATGCTCTATGGAAGAAGAGTGTTCTTAAGTCTCTTCGGGGTATAGAGCTGGATTCTCATCTGTTTGATGATCCTCCATCAGCAACATCCGCAACCTTCTGGACTTGGACTCGAGATGATGCTCGGATATTTAGTCAATTGCTAAACTCAATGGATCCGTTTGTTCAGGCTTTGGTAGCAAACACTGACACCGTGCGAGAGATTTGGTCATCGTTAGAATCGATATATTCATCCACTAATGATATTTCTCGCTTCTACGATGTTATGAGAGGTTTCTTTTAGTCCCAACAGTCCGGAAAGCCTCTTCAGGATCATTTTATGCAGTTGAAAGTTTTGACTAACGAGTTTGATCGCCTCCTACTATTCACGAATCAACTGTCTCAGTTCCAGAAGCAGAGGCAGCAACTCTTGGTGGTATGTTTTCTGGCTAGTCTGGACTCCGAGTTTGACTTAGCATGCTCTCAGATCTTGGCTGAGGTGACCATTCTCACTCCCTTCGAGACATTCCGTCGTGTGAGCTGGGTGACTCGTCGGGATGAGTCTTGTGGTCCATCTCTTATGGAGAATTCTGATCAGTCTGCTTTGGCGGGATTTCATGGTGGCCGCAACAGTCGAGGCTGTGGTCGTGGTAGTGTCAAGTTTGGTCGTAGATGAGGTCGTGATGGTGGTCGCGAGACCCGTACGTGCCACTTTTGTGGGATCCGGGGGCGCATTCAGAGTGAGTGTTATAAGCTTCATGGGAAGCCCCCACTGGTGGCAAATGCCATAGCTGATCCCGGCCAGCAGGACCATGGCCAGACGAGCCCTCAGGGGGCTCCCAACTCATCTAGACGGGTTTTTGAGATGATTGCCGCAGAGTATGACCAGTATATGTATGGTCAGCTTGGACAAAGTATGAGTTCCTCTGAGGTACCAGCGGCTACCTTTGCAGGTAACTCTACTGCATGTGTGGTCACTCCGCACACCTGGGTGATTGATTTTAGAGCTTTTGCTCATATAGCTGGATAATCAGGTATTCTATCCGATTATAAGCGGACTCTTGGTCATGCTAGTGCTTTGGTTGCCAATGGATCTTCCTTAGCTGTTGAGGGTTGTCGTGTTGCGATACCAAATCTTGCTCTTCCTTTACATAAGGTCTTGCATACTCCTAATAATCCTTTTAATCTGTTATCTATTTGTCAGCTTACTACTGATTTGGGCTGCTTAGTGACATTCTTCCCTGATTATTGTATTTTTTAGGATCTTACGACGAAGAAGACTATCAGTAGAGGACGCGTCTCGAGGGGGTTGTACCTGCTGGATGCTGCTCCTGCTCAGGCCTACTCTGCCCTGTCTCCTTCCACTTTTGATGCCCATTGTCGTCTTTGGTATCTTGGTTTGTCGAGTTTTAAAATTGTTTATCCTAGTTTACGTTTTGTGTCTGCCATCGAGCGTGAGTTGTGTTGTTTTGCCAAGCACATGCGTGTGCCTTTTCCGTTTCGAGTCAATAAAAGAGCTTCTGCTCCATTTCAGTTAGTTAATTTTGATGTCTGGGGACCTAGTCCGGTCACCTCTTTGTTTGGTTTTTGTTATTTTGTGAGTTTTGTTGATGATTATTCTCGTGCAACATTTATATATTTAATGGAAAATAAATCTTAGGTGTTATCTGTGTTTACTTCTTTCTGTATGACTGTGAAAACCTAATTTGGTACGTGTGTTTGGGTGTTACGGAGTGATAATGGGGGGAGTATATGTCTACTGCTATGAGGGAGTTTATGGTGGGTCATAGTATTACACATCAGACGTCTTATCCTGATTCCTCCGAACAGAATGCGGTGGCAGAGAGGAAAAATAGATATGTTTTGGAGACGGCCCAATGCTTTTCTATTTCATATGCATGTTTCCCAAAATTTTTGCAGTGAGGCTGTTCTCACAGCATGTTATTAACCGCCTGCCGTCTACTGTGTTGGGTGGTGCTTCCCCGATGTCTGTGCTAGCTTCTTCTTTACCTTTGCACTCCTTGCCTCTTAAAATATTTGGTTGTGTATGTTATGTGCATAACACCCGACCATAGGTGACTAAACTTTATGCCCGTGCCTTATAATGTGTTTTCTTTGGCTACCCCCAACACCAGAAGGGGCATCAGTGTTACTGTCCTGCATTTTGTTGTCTTTTTGTTGTGTCTCGGGATGTTACTTTGCTTGAGTCTACTCTGTTCTATTATGCTTCTCCTCCTGTTTCTTCTCCTGGTTGCGAGTCTCCTCCATCTCCTCTGTCAGATGATCTTCTTATCTATCGGGTTTCCCCTGATACTCCTGCAGCCTCTCCTTCACCGCCTCCAGCAGCACAACCCTCACGTGATCCACCTCTTGCTGAGCCAATTCTCTCTTCAGTTGATCCGCCGGTAAGTGAGCCCTCTATTGCTACTTGTCGCCCTTACCGCACCTGTCGGGATCACCCTCGTTATGTTGAGTCCTATAAGGGCTTGTCCGCTTCTTTACGTTCTTTTATTTCCACAGTTAATACTACTAATGTACCTGGTAGTGTTTCAGAGGTTCTCTCACATCCATGTTAGTGTAATGCTATGTTGGAAGAAATGGGTGCCGTTGATAATAATGCCACTTGGGACCTTGTTCCTCTACCATCTGGGAAGCAAGCAGTAGGCTACGAATGGGTTTATACACTGAACGTGAATCCTGATGATTCTTTGGCTTGCTTGAAGGCTTGCCTTGTTGCCAAGGGTTATGCCCAAACCTATGGCGTTGACTATTTTGAGATTCTCTCCAATCTCTAAGATGACTTATATCCTCATTTTCCTTTCTCTTGTCGTGGCTCGGAACTGGCCCATTTTATCAGTTGGATGTCAAGAATGCCTTTCTCCATGGTAATCTCCAGGAGGAAGTGTATATAGAGCAACCCCTCGGTTTTATTGCTCAGGGGGGGTCTGATATGGTGTGCCGCCTTTGCTGTTCTTTATATGGCTTGAAACAATCTTCCCGGGCCTGGTTTGGGAGGCTTAGCATGGTGGTGCAACAGTTTGGTCTGCGGTAGTCAGGAAAATATCATACAGTGCTATTTCATTGGGCTGCTTCCGGATGTATTCTTCTTATTGTCTATGTTGATGATATTGTTATCAATGGCGATGACAACCTTGGGATTAGTGATTTGAAGGCCTTTCGGCAGACAGTTTCAAACTAAAGATCTTGGGCATCTGCTGTATTGTTTGGGGATTGAGGTAGCCAGAGGAAAGCGTAGGATCTTTGTTTCTCAAAGAAAATATGTAATTGACATTTTGCGGGATGCAAGCCTTCTAAATGCAAAGAGTGCGGATTCCCCAATGGATCCAAGTGAAGCTTTTTCCCGGTGACGGTGATGTGTTTTCTCACCCTGACAGGTATTGTCGATTGGTGGGTAAACTCAATTATTTGACCACCATAACCAGACCAGATATTGCCTATCCTGTCAGTGTAGTGGGTCAGTTCATGTTTGATCCTTGAGTCCCACATTAGAATGCAGTGGTTTGTATTCTATGGTACCTCCACTCCAATCCTGGGAAGGGCCTGCAGTTCTATAACCGGGGTCACTTCCGTACCAAGGGCTACCTTGATGCGGACTGGGCAGGTTGTCCTATTGATAGGAGGTCCACATCAGGGTTCTCTGTTTTCGTTGGTGGGAACTTGGTATTATGAAAAAGCAAAAAGCAATATGTGGGGTCAAGGTCCAGTGCTGAGGTGGAGTACAGATCTATGGCGTTGGCAACGTCTGTGATTATGTGGATTCGACAATTTGTCACTGAGTTAGATGAACAGCCTACAGATCCTACCAAGTTGTGGTGTGATAACAAGTTTTCTATCTATATAGCTATCAATCCAGTGTTTCATGAGCGAACAAATCATATCGAGATAGATTGTCATTTCATCAGACAAGAGTACAAGAAAGGCACTATTAATTTTGGTTTTGTTCGATCTGGTAAACAGCTTGCTGACTTATTTACTAAGACTTTACCCGAGTCTCGCGTTTAATACATTTGTAACAAGTTGGGCATAATAGATATCTATGTTCCAACTTGAGGGGGGTGTTAACATATATATTAACATATTAATAATGTTATCCTATGGGTATACCTATAGAAGCTATTATAGTCCTTTATTACTTAATAAATATGTGTTACACCTCACAATGAGAATACACACTTCTAGTATTTTTTCTCATATTTTAACAGAAGAAGAGTCAAAAGTTTAAAACGAAGTGGATTAGCCGATTCTTGTGAAATTGGAGAGATTCAAGACAAATTTCACAATGCCTAAGTAGTATTTGGCTTATCGGGCTACTATGAATAATTTTAAGTTGAAAATAATAGAAAACATATGAACTGTTGATGAAAAAGACAACCAAAAAATTCAAGAACTAAAATCCCGTTACAGTTGTAACGGTGCCATTTCGGTCCATTACGGTTGATACACCACCGTTACACTCGTTACGGAATGTGTAACGGCCGTTACACCTGGGAATCACCTTCACACTAAAAAATCAATCGTAACAAGTAACAGAGGCCTCTGAAACAATATGTAATGGCGCTACATAATGGTTACGGCCGCTTTTTAAAACTATAATCTCCATTGGGAGGAGGATTGAAACATAACAAATGAAGAAAAGGCCATAAAACTGAATGTTGTACAAATAGGCGTATATTAGGAACAATAAAATGTGATAGGAATTCAAATTTTTTTAAAAAAATAAGCATGGAACTAATCCTTCTTACTATTCTTACGCATAGTTTTAAATAACAGTAGCGGTCGAAATAACGGTAATGGTAGTAGTGACGCGATTTCGGGGCGTAACTGCCGTGCCGTAACGGTAGCGGTACCTGAAACCGTGAATTTTTTTATTTTTTGCACAACTCAATAAAAAATAACTGATTTACATCTTTTTATTTCATAAATATGTTTATTGAAATTTAAAATAATTTTTGATGAATTTTGTTTAGTTTCTAGACATGATTTAATATATGTCTTAATTTTTTTACTATATAATCTAGTTAAAATTAAGAGTTTAATTATTTTTTTTGTAGTAATTAATGAATTTTTGTATTACAAATTCATAATGCACAACTAAAATGTCATTAAAATTTTAATAACTATAAAGTATTGTATATATTAAAACATAATATTTGATTTGTTAATTAAATTTTAATTTTAAATTCACTATTTCAAAATTTATATTGTTATTTGAATTTTAATTTGTGTAGATCTAATTTTTTTGGAGGGGGGTTGTAAACAAGTATGGATCTTGAATACTTTTTTAAAAACCAAAATACTTAAACATCACAAAAATTCGAATTCATAAACAGTGGATCTTCAAGAAATATGGATCTTGAATTAAACAGGTTATTTAGCTTTCAATAAATATTTAATCTTACAGAACTCATCAAAACTGGAAGAAAAATGAACATATTAAATAGTCGAAAGTTAACAACGAAAAGCAAAATTAGTCGATTGTTGTGAAATTGAAGAGATTTGAGGCAAATCCCACAATGTCCAAATAGTATTTGGCTTGTCGGATTATTATAAATAATTTTAGATTGAAAATAATAGAAAACATAGGATCTGTAAATGAAAAAACAAAATCAGAAAATTCATGATCTGAAATCCTATTACACAAGCCGTAACGGCCTTAGCGGTGCTGTTTCGGTCCGTTTCGGCTGTAACAGTGGTGTAACGGCCGTTACACTTGTGAATTTCTTTCATACCGAAAAATTGACCGTAACGGATAACAGAGGATATCGAAACTGCTACGTAACAGTAACGGTTGCTTTTTAAAACTATGTTCATATGTCTCTGCAAGCTTGTGTAAGCTCAACTGATTAAAAAATCTCATCTTGCTATTATGTACCATGTGATGGCTGTTATGGTTAACATCTAAGGCAAAGTCCCTGATTCAGAGTACTTATATATTTAATAAGTTTTAGGATCACATCTTTTTTTTTAAAAAAAATTTAAAAATGGTGTTGAGTCGCCAAGTTTTATATCTAGATGAATCTAAATGTACATTTTTTTGGTTTGATATTTGGTTATTCGCCTTGCAAAATTTCCAAAAAGTGAGTTGCATCATTGTGACCTAATAAGGAAACTCATCAAGGTGTCTTGACTAAGATGCATAACAAGCTGCTGAACAGGGAACAATTCTCTCTTTCTCAGCTTTGGATATTCAAGTGGCGCTTTGTTCTACTTCATATTTTGGCCTTTCAATTGGGTTCCTTTGTAAGACGATTCCAGTCTGATAATGTGATTTGTGTGCTTTGAAATGAGGTTGGTAGGTGGGAAAGTCAGTACCTTACTAAGGGAGGAAAATTTACCCCGAGTAAAAGCATTTTATCCAACCTTCCTACCTACTTTCATTACCCTTGCTTTTGCAGCCAAGAGGTTGGAATTGTGAAGCGAAGTCTCACATTGACTGAGTACAAACGTAACGTGCAGTATATAAGCGTGATGGCACCCCCACTTCTATAGTTAGTTTTTGGAGTTGATTTCTTCCTTAGACCTCAGAGCTGGAGTACCAAAGATGGGTAGGGTGCGTGCCCCTGGCCTACATGCGATGATGCTGTTGAGTGAGCATGCTGCGGGTGAAGGAGAGTGTGGAGCGAAGTCTCACATCGCCTAAGTACAAAAGTAATGTGTACTATATAAGCGTGAGGGCACCCCCACTTTAATAGTTAGCTTTTGGGGTTGAATTATACCCAAAACTGTGTAACTGGAACAACTACAAAGAAAATTCTCGTGGGGTTAATTGTGTAAGGAGATTAAGTATTGCCTTGTGATTTAGGCCAAGATTCACGCTAATAAACAAGGGTTGTTAGGGTTTTTAGCATTTAACACCTTTAGTCAGTACTGCTTGGAAAATAGCTTTGGAGATATGCTACGGAGCTTTGAACTTTATGGATGGTGGTGGTGGAATGGAAATGGTTTGCAAGTGGGAGGTTGGACTTCGAGAGAGGTTATTAGCTCTTTTGGGTAGGCCTTTGGAAAGCAATTAGAAGAGGTTGGCTAGAGTTAGTTGGGGAAATCTATTTTGCTATTGCGATGGCTATAGGGTAAAATTTTGGTCAGGTGAATGGTGTGGTCAAGCTCTATTATTCTGGACCTTTCCAGAGATCTACTGCATAGCAGCGAATAAAGAGACTGCGATGGGGATCACGGACGGACATTCCAAACATATTTTACGCGAAGGAGAGTTTACAAATTTTAGCTTTACTAGGATTTCATAGTTTAGGAAATTATAGCTATATTATGGTATGCTTTTGTTTAATATCGGATTATTTATAGTTTTTTTATTTATGTTTCCATATTGGATGGTGAGCAGTTATATAAAGACAGGTTATGCATGGGAAAATCCCTATGTTTTGCATAATTTGTATTTGAAATATTGTATACGTCTGTTTCCCTTCTACACCACTACAGTTTGAGATTCGTTGCGAATCTTGGAAATGGGTGGGTTTTGGGAACCCTCATTTTTGGGTGCCTTTATTGGGAGCTAGAAACCATTGACGAATTATTGGAGCAGCTGTATAGTATGAAGGTCTGTGAGGGTCAGGCAGATGAAATAAGATTGAAAGATATATGTGGGAAGTTCACAACGAAGTCTTTCTCCTCTATTTTAAGTGGCAAGGGGAAGGGTTGTTTACATGGAATAATGTTTGGAAGTTGGCAGCTCCTAGAAAAGTAGCTTTCTTGTTTTCGATTGCAGGGAAATCTTGACTATTGATAACTTAAGAAACACAAGATTCTTTTTTGCCAAATTGGTGTTGTTTGTTTAAGCAGCAGGCAGAGGAGTCAGTTTATCACCTGTTGTCTGTGATTCATTACGTAGTTGGAGACTTGTGGAGCATACTGTTTTCTATATTTGGAGCAAGTTAGGAGTGGCACCTTCTGTGGTCCAGGTTATGGAAGGTTTTGCTCATGGGTGTCATCTGAAGAGGACAAAGAATGCTTGGAGAGTGTCTCCCATTTGCCTTGTGCCTTTGGAGAGAAAGAAACCAGAGGACTTTTGATGATGCACAAATTGGTTTACATAGGCCTTATTGTCATTGTTTGCATGTATCAATTTCCTTTCTAGTTCCCTTGATATACAGGGTTGACCCCCCGTTGGCTGACCCCCCGTTGGCGTCCTTTTAATGAAATTTCAGCTTACCAATGATAATCAATGGTGTTATTCTTTGTAACTTATCAAAAATAAAAATAAAAAAAATATGCTATTATTCTTTGTGACTAGTATCTTACAACTCTGGAAGCTTAAGAAACAGTGCTGTGGATAAATGCAGTCTGTTTTTTCTGTTATCTCACTACTTTGATAGTTAAAGAATCAAGTTCTTTGGAAAATTTATGTTATATTTCTGTATCTTGCATGATATTTCAGGAACCTCAAGCTTTATTACATTTTCTAAAACTTCCTAATCTTCTTGATAATTCATCAGAATCAACGGAACAAACCTAGAGTCCGGCTTCCTTCATTTCTAGAGGTATCCATTTCTTGCTTTTTTACTGCAATTGTTGAAGTTAAACCAGAATTTCTTTCCTCTTCTTTATTTTGGATTTACCACCATGTCTATGTGAAATGTTTGCATACAAATGACGTCTTGAGGTTTAAAGGTTTTATGTTGCATATTAATCAGTACCTAAGCTAGAGAATAGAGACCATAGATTTATGTAATGTTTACTATATGGTTGAAATTTTGGGCCAGTATTCTGGTCAGCCCATATGGGCCCAAAGTTGAACTTTAGTTGCTGAATACTTCCTAATTGAGGGATTTGAAAATTAGTTTCTAGGATAAATTCCACTTTTATGTGAACCCAACTGACAGAACTTTGCCCTGCATTATGTGGGTTATTGGTTACAGGTTTGCATGAGGACCAATGGTTGGATTGGTCAAGCTGTTCTAATATCCACGTGGATGTAATTGAATGCTTGAATCTTTGTGCATTTTGATTTTAGTTTGCTATGTATAGAGATCAGGCATGTGAAACTTGTATGCGGATTGTATTGTGATGGAAATGTTTACTTCCGTGTACATGCTACATGCATTTACAGCATCCAAGAGCTTTATAATGTGAAGATTCAGAATGTAAGCAAATCCTTGACTTGAAAAAAAGTTAGTTTGTTGTGTTGATGCTTCCATTAAGGAAGAATGTTAACTACTAAAATAAATACTGCAAGAATGCTGCCCTGAGAATAGTTCTGTATTTCTTCCTTAGTTGGTTAGTTACCTTTTGTATAGTTCCAGAATTTGGAAAAATATCGATAGCAAGTTACATGTCTATATTTGAATTATTAAGACCATAGTTGGGCCAGCCTTTGCCTGTTGGTGAACAAATTTTGAATTGTCCCTTCTCTCTCTTCCTCTCTCTCCTGCCTGGCCTTTGAATTGTCAAAATTCTCTCCTTTAAGCCTCTAGTTTTATGTATAGACAAAAAAAGTATTATATGTAGTATGAGGCCAAAAGTTATAGTCAATGTTCTTGGACATGTATAAGTACTCCATACTGTGGACCAATACCCATATTTTTAAAGCTTTCTGAGAACTTTTATTTTATTTGTACTTATTTTCCGGGACCAGCAGGTCAGGTTGACTTGCATGAATGATGAAACGAATCGAACAATTTCTGATGAACTGCTGCCATAAAAGTTTTTCCTTGAATGAACCATCCTTTGGTCCAGGAGTATCACCCTTACACTCTTATATGGGAGGTGAACGGTTCAAATCTTGTAAAGAGCATAGTATGGGAATGGTTTTTGCTGATAAGAAAAAAAAAAGGCTTTTTCTCAGATTGGTGGTAGTGAATTTCCACCAGCATAATCATATGATGAAACACTGTCATTATGGGAACTACTTTCTTACAGGTCGGTTAGTTATGCCAAGGAGCAAGCACCGGCTTTTCATTCACTTGATATTATTCCCTCCCCTAAAATTTGTTTAAGTGATCGAGCTATTAAGGCAACCTTGATTGTCTACGAAGTGCATCCTAAAGTTCATTCCCCATGGATTTGGTCAGGACTTCTAAATTCTGAGCTCACATTCATATTCATTTGCTAGAATCGAGACGTATTTTAATAGAAACCACTTGGGATAGACCAGGTTCTGTTAGGAGCCAACACAATTTTAATCAGGTAAAATCTAATTTTCCATACTATTCATGAGAGTTGGTTACTATAGAAGAAGTATGTATTATAGTTCTGTGATGAGATATATGTATTTTACTGTTGACAGAATAGTACTTGATGCCAGCAAATACCTTTTTTGACAATATTTGGTCTAAGGATTGCACTTGTGGTGGTCAGTTTTGTTTTGATGGGAGATGTCTCTGATATTTAGAGACAAGAAGACCCCTGTTTTGTCAATTTCGCTTTTTCATTACATCCCTCTCTCGTGAATCCCACGCACGTAGAGCTCCATAGTAGTTGCAGAAACTGCACGTTAGTCATATTGTTATTCTTGGCTTCTAAGATAGAAACTTTAGACCTTTAGACCATTTGTTGTGAAAAAAAGGCCAATGATGGTTTTGATTTAGACGAGCACACTTTGATATTTCAAAGTGCGGTGGGACGAATGATGATCGAGAACAAAATTTGTCAATTGTCGATATGAGTTTGTTGTTTGCGTTTTTGAACATCTGCCTGTCTGTCCGTTGACTAGCATCATAGTGGTCATCATCGTCGTTGTTATCATCATTATTATTATTGTTATCATCATCATCATCTCTCCGTTCCCATTTCTATATATTGATCGTGGGGTTAATTTGATATATTGCAATTGCAACCCTCCACCATAAAAAAGCAGGAGTATAACTACTCCGAGAAGTTTGGCATCTTTCCTCCAATAATTCCATAGTATTCCCTGTCGTGTTGGGCCCATTCTCTCCGTCTCTTTGCTCACACATGCACGAGTTAGATAGATGTGTATTTCAATTGCTTTCCTTCCACTCTGAAGCCAAACATTCGGATTATGGTCTTAAAACTTGGTCGCCTTTTCAAGCCAATCCTCCACGTGTTTAGCATAAAAGACCCACCTCATCTTTGCCAAATAAACAAAAAGATGTTCAATATTACAAATTCTTGAGTATAACTAGGGGTGTAAATTTAGCCTAGCAATTTGGATTGGGCTAGGCGGGTTTTTTTTTGAAAGGAGAGGCCTAGGCCCAGCCTTAGGGTTTGCGGGCATGGCTCTAGCTTAGGCTTTTTTTTGAATGTTTTTTTATATTTGTTTTTATTTTTTACTGCTGCTATATATAATAAACAATAGTATACAGTATACTATGTTTTTCTTATTTTTCCTTTAATTTATAAATAAATTTATTACAATTTTTTTTATGCATAACAATAATAGTATAAAAATTATTTATTGTTTGTTTTTTTTTTCTATTTTACTATGGGCTAATATACTAGGCCTCAAGACTCAAGTTGGGCCACAGGCCCCATAATTAAGGCCCAGGCCTAGCCAACATGTTTCCGGCTCAAGCGGGTTAGGCCACGTTAGGTCACTACAGTAATGGACTTGGGCTGACCTTGGACAGGCCCATTTTACAGCTCTAGGTAGAACTCACTCATAAAATCAATTTTGAGGAGAAGGGTGTTCAAGTGACTTGTGTACACGTGGGGTGTGTTTGGGATTAGGATAAAATCATGATTGGATTGATTGGAAATAGCTATATAATTCAATCTAGCCATGGCATCATATAGGAAATGATTAAAAATATATTTTATCATATCCCTTGTTTGGAATAAATTTAATAAAATTTTAATCCAATCTAGTACACCATTTGAAATTAAAATATATCTTATCTTTTGTTATACCACTTTTTATTTAATATACGCTTACTTATACAATGTTCATTGTATAAAGCAGATATGATTGTATTTTACATCACTATTTTGCCATCTATCATATAATTCACATTAGCACAAATATTGTATAAACGTAAATAGGTGGGTTGATATCATCCTTATATATTTTAATACATTCTTATCGGAACCCCAAATATACTAATGAGGAATTACTTATTTAATCGATGTGGAATAAAATCGTAATATATCATTACCACCATTTTTTGCAGTTGCCAGTTTGACAGCCGCATCTCTTAACACCGATTAATAGTTGTTATTTTTCTTTTGACGGTTTTAGTCTCTTATCAGTATTTGACAACTAAATTATTTTTATTTAGCCTTTACGTCGCTCTTTTTGTGCATTCGATCCAACTTGATTTGGTTTTATCCAATCTAATACTTAGTATGATTCCTACTCTAATAAGAAATATTATTACAATCATTGGATAGAATTTACTTTTATAAACTGACTTATGGAAAGAGGGTGTTTAAGTGACTTATATACATGCGAAAAATCCGTTATTTAATCGAGGAATTGAATTATAGGCTCTCTCTTTTCTCTGTAGTAGTGGCAAAAGGAGTGGCTCATCTGCTATATATATCATCATTCATGACCAATTGTTATCGTTTGCTCTGTGGATTGACTTTCCCTGAAGCTATAAAGATATGTATTGGGTGAGTGAGAAAACACAAAGTGGGCCTGCAGTATGGGGTTAGTTTATTTATTTATTTGTTTTTGGGTCAGCCAAAATTGGAGATCGGTTCCCATTTAGAGAAAATAAGAACACCCTCACCCTCTATAGAGACAAGAATAATTACCCTAAAATCGTCAAACCTCCATTGCCCTAAAGCTTGAATCTCTTGTCCTACAAAAGACAACCATTGTTACTGTAAGTGGCAAGCATACCCCACTACTTTGAACACTAAAAAAGGTCACTATGTATAGATATCATGTCCCTTAGTGCCTGTGGTTGTAGGGATGGTCCACGTTTGCACCATGTGGTAAAACTAGGTAGGGACTCTATTAGGTACCCTTTGCAAAGGAGTTAGATTTTGTTCACTCTCCTAACAAAATGGATAAATAAAATCTATATTCTTATTAGTTCGAACTGTGATACTTACTTTATATTTGGCCCTAAAACTAACGGTTTGAACCGGTAAAAATTTTAATTTTTTCACCCACTCTTTTAGGAGGGTGAACAATTTATTTTCTTTGCAAAGCCATACAGCCGCCTTGTAGTGCAGTGTTTGGCTTGATGCGCACGATTGGCATCTTTGAATGGTAAAATGATAGACTTTTGAATAAGATTTAGGGAGGGCAACGGGAAAGGGGAGAGAAAAGCCGGATTTGTAGTTTTTTATTCTTGTTCTCTATTTTATTGGGGTTGGGAGAAGGCTATAACGGGATAATTTGGCAACTTTTAAATGGATGGTTAATAATGAGAGTGGGATGGTATGCTAGGAATAATTGTTGATTAGCAATGAGAATTATCAAGATAAAAATAAAATGTAAAAAATGAGAAATTAGTGTAATATTTTGTGTGCTTTAATATGATTGTATTGCTTTTTTTTAAAACAAAACTTTATATATATATATATATTTATTTATTTATTTATTTATTTTATTTTATTTATATAATTGTGTGTGGAACAGTGGGATGAAAAAACAAATAATGTTCCCACTCTGGCATTATTATTGAGACAAGAAAAACTCACAAAAAGTGGAACGTGACATACAGAATTGAGCCATGATAAAATTTCGCTCTATACCATCACCATGATATCAGTTTGGGAGGAAGATCAGAATTAGATATTAATAGAAAAATCAAGATATGAGCTCGTGTGAGTAGAAAAAAAAAATATCTAAAAAATATTTATTTTAGTTTTATCATTAATTATGAGTTCGAATATAAGAGAAATTTTAGAATGTTTGCTTTATATATATATATATATGTGCGCGCAGCGTTGTATTTTCTAAATGATAAGGAGGTAAAAAAATTGGGACAAGAACAATTTTGAAATTTTATCAACAGTTTGCTTGTGTATGTGGGAATCTGGTATTTTCTAAATTCTTATGTAAGGAATTTAAAAAAAATTCTTTTAACAAAGATGTGAATTAAGAAAGGTTGATCTATGAAATATAAATCGAAGTCTGAACCTTAATATATATCCCTCATAACAATACTAGTAAGGCCTAAGTTGGGATAAATATTTGATTTTTTTGACCAATTCTTTATGCTTTGATTCGTTCAAAAAATTTGAAAATAAATTTTTTTAATCAAAAGATATATAAAGTCCACCAAATACCAAAATTAGCGAACAAATTTGATTTATTGCTTTCTTCTTTTTCAATAAAAATAATGAGAAAAGAATTTTTATTACAAATAAAAAAAACTTACTATAAACAAAAATAAATAAATAAAATAAATTATTGTCTAAAACCAAAACCCTAGTAGGAGTTTCTCCTTCTCTCCTCTTCCCTCTACTATTTAAGGTTTATATTGGTTGGTTTGATTCGATTCTGTATTAAATTTATGATCAAATTAATTTTTATTAATTTTAATTTTTTAGACTAAGAATCAATCTAATCATATTATAGAACCAAATTAAACTAAACTAATAAAAATTGGGTTAACTCGATTTTGAACTATAATTTCATGAATTTTAAAAATTACTTTGTGCGCATGAAAAAAAAATTATTATGTTTTGTTCGATCCTATATTAAATTTAGGATCAAACTAATTTTTATCAGTTTTAATTTTTTGGACCAAGAATCAATCCAATCATATTGTAGAACTAAACCAAACTAAACCAATAAAAATTGTATTGGTTCGGTTTTGAACCATGGTTCCATAAATTTTAAAAATTACTTTGCGCGCATGAAAAAAAAATTATTATGTATAAATTTTAAAAATTTAAAATGAATAATAAATAAAAAATAAGACTCATACATTATAATAAAAATATGAAATAAAAATTTATATAATTATTTTACAATCTATTTAGTAAAAAAAATGACAAATACATAATAAAAAAATTCATAAAAATAAATGACATACAACAAATAAATAATAATTAATAATAATTATCTAATTAAATGACTCTTTTTTTCTCATTTGTAAAATTAGAAAAAAAAATTATTTTTTCTATATAAATCTCACAATAATTATATATATAATCTAATAATTAATAATTTTTATTTTTTTATATATATTTATATGTATATAATTATATATATTCAGTTTTCGGATTGGTTTGGATTAATTTCAACTAACTTAAGAATTGAATCAATATTATCGATTTGTCTTTTTTAAAATTTAAGACCAAATTAATTACTTTTAAAAATCAAACAAATCCAACTCATAAAAATTAAATTAATTCAATTTTTAAATTTTTTAAATTTTTTAAATTTTTTGAGTTTTTTATACATCCCTACTACTACGACTACCAGGTCAGCACGGCATGCTAGGCATGGTGGCATAGTAAAAGCCGTGTCTATTTCACAAACTTCCTTTAACTTTTTTATCCGGAAAAGCACTGATATGACTATCCTTCGCTGTCCTATTGAAACAATTCCCACATTCTTCTTCTTCATCTTCTTCTTCTTTT
>JAOTRH010090885.1:0-48742 GCA_034768845.1 Heliamphora exappendiculata
CCCCCCCACAAAATGGCCTCGCTCTTGATCCTAAATTTTCACCTTAAATTGATCTGCGTAAAATGCATGAGCTGGTCAAATGTTACTGAATGCCCGAACCAAAACCCAACTTTCAGCAGTTCAATATGTACATCGATTATATTGATAGACAACAAGGGTATTATTGCCTTAGTTAGTCTCATAGAATCATACCTGCGCAACTATTCCACTCTCAAGGGCCTTCACTAATGCATCTTCATCAATAACACCACCCCTGGCAACATTAATAATGCGAACTCCTTTCTTCATCTTTGCAAGAGTATCATAATTGAATATCTTGGTAGTAGTTGGAGTGAGCGGCATATGTAGTGAAATGAAATCTGCAGTGGAGATGGCCTCATCGAAAGATACCAAATCCACGCCCATAGCACGAGCTCTATCAGCTGGGGCATATGGATCGTGTGCAATTACATGCATACCGAGGCCTTTTGCACGTCTTGCGACTTCAGATCCAACTTTTCCGAATCCCATAATTGCTAATGTCTTCCCCACAATAGAGACCCCAACATACTTGTTACGCTGCCATTTTCCTGTAAAAAAAAACATAAATACTGAGTAATGGATAAAGATTGAAATCAATAATGTTCACTTATCAGGATTTAATCACTAATTCTTGAACGTAAATGGAAGTACATCCATGCAAACACTAAAAAAAAATATCATAAAAAGATTTAAGTGATTCGGCACAATTTGTTTACGTCCACGGGACCACAGATGAGAGAGAAAATCCACCATAACCGTAAAGTTACAATCATGAGACTAAAAATACTGTAAAACTTGATACTTATAACCTGAGTCTTGAAACAAACTCCATTTCTCCGCTCAAGAATTATCTCAGTGCTTTCGGTATTTTTTTGCCTTTTTTTACATTTCTATTCCTTTAATTCAACTCCTATTTATAGGCAAACTTTAAAATCTTAGTCCCCATATAAATATAAAACCCCACATGTATTAGATTTATTATGGATTTATGACTCATGTCTAGTCCAAATATATGTAAATAAAATCCTAACTGCATGGATCCGCATAATACAAGACACATACCCAATAATCTCTACCTTGACTTGAATTTAACAAACCACCATAAAAATAATTGGTGTCGATGTCGATTCTGCTGTTGTTGTCAATTCGCTACACTCAAATCAGCATGACCTCCACCTCTACACGGAGATATCAGACGCCAAATCGCCGTGGTATATTAATTGGCAATTATCTATCGAATGAGAAAATCATCGTCTAACTTAACGCCACCTGCAACTAAAAACTTTGTTGCATCCATTAATGAGTAGTCTTTCACTATTGATTGAATCAAATTACTCCCAATCACCCTTGATCATGCACAATCAAACTCAATCGCTCCCGATCAAAACTGATTTGAGCTGAATCTTTCCAATTTCGTTAAACTTTCCAGAATTTGAAAATTCTGGCCATGCCAATAAATACGCAGCCTGAAAACCTAACGATACACTTTCATATTGAATTTTTCTATTACATGTATGCCGATTTAATAGGAAAATATTATGAATCGTCCATCATCACTAAGTCACACAGGATCACCTCCCATTCATGATACAATGCCTACCATCAATGTACTCAGTTAACTTAATAACCAGCATGCCACTTAACCCAAGAACTCTCGTGCGAAAACTCTTTATCTTGAATGTTGTTGCATTAAATTCCCGGAAACTATTAATGCAATTACCATTGCAAAGAAAAGCATTCCCAATTGCTCGCCACTGTTGCGTGCGATTTAATAACAGCACGGCTCTATTTTTTTCCTCTTTTGTGAAAAAAAAATTATTTTTTAATTTATACGAATTAAAATAAAAAATAATACATTGCTTTCTTTATCTACCACAGTTTCGAATCGTCAACCGTCGACTCTAATACGACTTATTGGGATTTAATTACTAATTTCCGAACGCAAACAGAAGCACATTCATGCACATACCAAAGAGAAAATCATACAAGAATTTACGTGATTCGACACAATCTGTCTACATCCACGGGTGAGAGAGTTAATTTCCTATAACCATAGAGTGTATAATCACGAGACCAAAAATACTTCAAAATCTAACACTCATAACCCGAGTTTTGAAATAAATCCCGTTTTTCTACTCAGGAATTATTCCAGTACCTCAGTATTTTTTGTCTCTCCTTATATCTCTACTCCTTAATTCAACTCTATACACAACAATTAGAATTGTAAGATCCATATTTATAAACAAACCTTAAAGCCATTATCCTCGTATAATTATAAAATTTTAATTCCCATATAATTATAAAACTCTCCATGTATTAAATTTTTTTATGAATTTATGATTCTAGTCGGCCGAGCTTAAGGACATATAAATAAAATTCTAATTATATAAATTTACGAAATGCAAAAAATACACCCAACATCTAAGGTGAAAAAATCATGCAAATACTCCAAACTCAGGCAATAGAAGCCACGGTCTGTATCCAAGTCCAAAAATCTCGAGAATTCAGAATTTGGGACTAGGAAAGAGCATCACAACTTGATCAACGGCAGAATCCCATAACAAATCCGAGTTGGCATTACTGCAATCACGGTATCCTAAATTAGATGGATTTCATTAGTGACTACTGCTTCCTCTTGTCTACATCTCCCCACTGATTTATAATAATTGGGAGTGTTTGAGAATATTACTGCTATTTAATTTTTAGCTTTTAGTTACTAATTTTAGTTATAAATTATAAATTTTTTCGAATAATCACAACTTTTGTTACAACTTATAATTAATTTTTTTTTAATTTCAGTTACAAGTTACAATATTTACTAAATCTTATAACTTTTACTATAAATTACAATTTATAAACTACTAGTAGTAGGTTTACCAAACACCATCCTAATATATTTACACAAACTGCAGTTTCTGGAAAATCCTCATCATTATTCAATAATATATTTACACAAACTGCAGTTTCTGGAAAATCCTCATCAAAATCCTCATCATTATTCAATAATATATTTACACAAACTGCAGTTTCTGGAAAATCCTCATCATTATTCAATTTCAACCAGGAAAACTAGGTTAAACCCATCCTAGCACTAGCGGTAGCGGTCAAGGCTTCCGGTGGGAGACTGCATCAAGCACGGGATTCCCATTTCACGGTTATGGTGTGTTTGATTAGTAAGAAAATGGAAGAAGTGATTGAAAGGAAAAAAAAAATTAAGTCTCCGTGCGTTTGTCTGGCAAAAGAGTGGCGAAAATGCAATAAAATAACGATTCTTGTACAATTTACATATACGTATTAGCTTGGCTTCTATTTCCAGCGAAAGAATCCAAAAAAATGCAACAAAAAAAAAGTGACTTTTGTAATTTAAAATTGAAATTTATCCCTATTTTATTACAACTCATTTATTAGAGAATTGCCTTTATCTAAAACGAGTAAGGCTAATTTATGAAATACAACATTCTTTTAAAACTTTCTTTCATACTTTTCATCCTGATCAAATAATGTGAATATGTGATAAATAAAATTTCTTATCAGTTATTTTATTTCACTCTTTTCTACCATTTTTACTTTTTTTGGATTCTTTTCTTTCTAATCAAAAGGATCCTTAGACTTCTTTCTTTTAACCAAAAAGAAATGAAAAAGGAAAAAATATACGTTTTATTTTCATACATGTGTGTTCAATTGATGAAAAAAATATGAGTATCAAGAAAATATTTTTCTTGCAAGAAATATTTTTTCATAAAATAAATTATATAAAACGTATAAGATGATGCATCGCGAAAAAATTAAAAATTAAGTTTTTTAAATTAATTTTCTTGCAAATTAAATAAGTAACGAAAACTAATACTTCTAGATTTTTCTTTCTTTATTTTTTTCCTTTCACTTCACTTTTTAAAATACTTTCTGGCATGATTATCTAGACAATTGAAGAGAGCTTTAGGGATGGAGATGGGAGGCTGTTTCATTTATAAGTTGTAATCCTAAAATCATAAATGGATGTAGCAACGGTTTTCTTGAAACTTCGTTGGTCTTTTCATTTTCCCAGCCCCCATTATTATACTTTAACAACGTTATCGTCTGATTAATTCCACATTTACAACCTCCTGGGCGCGGGAAGAATAGTTAACTCCATGCACCCATGAACCGATCTATAGATCCATTAAATCCAAATCATGAACTATGAAAATCTCAAGCAACCCGTTACCTACCAAACGGTCAAGAAGAAGTAGTAGAGGATATGTGCGAAGACTGGATCATTAAATGAACAACAACATGATGAGCTGCGAAGAATATGGTATATGGAGGAGGGGGAAAGAATTCGTACCAGATTTCATGGAGGCATCGGCCTGGGCGACGTTACGGGCCATGGAGGCAAGCAGGGCAATGGCGTGCTCAGCGGCGGCGATCGTGTTGGCGGTGGGCGCATTGACAACGAGGCACCCAAACTCCGTGGCGGCCTGGAGGTCGACATTGTCGATGCCGACGCCGGCCCTTCCCACCACCTTCAAGCGGCCGCCGGCCGCCTCGAACACCTGGCGCGTCACCTTCGTCCCGCTCCTCACAATCAGAGCGTCGAACTTCGAGATCTTCGAGCACAACTGCTCCTGCGACAGGTCGTAGAGACATTCGACGTCGCCGAAGCTGCGCAGGAGCTGGAGACCAGCCCCTCCGAGTTTCTCGGAGACAAGGATTGTAGGTTTGGAGGTGGAGGTAACGAGGTCCGGATCTCGGCCTTTGGAAACAGAGATGTCAGGAGATTCAACTGTTTTCAAAACATTGGTTAGGACCAATGATTGAGATGGAATATGAGAGAAGACGAGCTTTGGGAAGGGAATAGTGGATGGAGAAGAGGAATTGAGGAAGGAGAGGCGAGCGAATTTGTTGGAAGATGAAAAAGGGGAATGGGAGGTTAAGGAAGGAGGTGTGAGAGGGAGATTTGCAGAAGAAGCGGAGGCCATGTCTCGCAGAATTATTGTTGGAAAGGGAGGGCCGAGGCCCGATGGGGAGATGCTTTTGTAGCAGTTTGAAATCCTAAATCGGGGAAGGAGAGGATTGATTACAGTTCGGACACGCCGTGTCGGCCGTAGCCAATTAATAGATCTCTGTCTTAGAACATGCGTTACAGGTTCCTTCAAAAATAAGTTAGCTAATTCTCTGTTGCACAAATTTGCTACTTATATTTAGTGCTAATTCGGTTTAAAGTTATTTTTTTTTTTAGATTTTTAGATTTTTTAATTTAAAATTCAAAATTCAAAAAAGTTAAAAAAGTATAATTTTTTAACCTCTTACTTTTATTCTATGATCTTTTTAATTTTTCTAATAATAATTTTTAATTTTACTTTTTAGTTTTTTAACTTCTTAGATTTTTAATTTGATAAAATCTCATTTAGGCTAAATGACAATCTTAAAATTTCATATTCAATTTATTTGACTCTTTTTATAGTTTAAAAGTTACTAATTTTTTAACAAAACAAATTTTTGACTTTTTAACTGAATGCGATTTAAAACTAAGAAATTAACTTAAAGTCGAGTTACTAAACGAACACTTACTATAATTTTTTCTTTTTTTAAAGTTATTTTTTCTTTGTTCATGCATAAGTGAGTAAATATAAAGCTCTCGTTTCGCAAACCGGCTTAAAGTTAATTTTTTGAATTTTTTGAATTTTTTGGTTTAAAGTTAAAAAAGTCAAAAAAATTTATTTTTTAATTCTTAATTTTTACCCTATTGACTTTTTGATCTTTTTTAATAATAATTTTTTTAATTTTATTTTTTTACATATAAAATTAAATAAATTTTAACTCAACAATTATACCCTAATTCAGTCAATTTTTTAAGTGATATATTTAACTTTTTTTTAACTTTTTAATGACTGTTTTACTAATTAACTAAACGAATTTTTGCCAACGGAGAGCAAAGCCTTCTCTCATTGGTTAACATAATGAGAGGAGTCCCGCTCATAGACTAACAGAAGCGGTTACCATTGTTTGCAATTAATGAGAGATGAGGACATGTTATCCACCAAATTATTAGATACTCCGAGTACCATGGAAAAAGAGATGTTGCTTGACATTTTTAATAAATAAATAATTTTAATTTATATTATATAAATTACTTTTTATTTATTAACTATTTAATAAATATAAATTTTTATATTTTTATTATAAAATTTATCAGCATAATATTATTTAAAAATATCACGTAAAATTATTACATGTTACTCCCAAATAATTATGATTCACTAAGATTAGCAATGTAGGAATATTTAATCTTATAAAATTTATAGCAACCTGATTATTGATATTATTTGTTCTAAGTATTATAATTTTATATT
Organism: Heliamphora exappendiculata; assembly: GCA_034768845.1. Lineage (NCBI taxonomy): Eukaryota > Viridiplantae > Streptophyta > Magnoliopsida > Ericales > Sarraceniaceae > Heliamphora > Heliamphora exappendiculata. Next base: position 6,354 of record JAOTRH010090885.1, read on the forward strand.
TTGTTGAATTAGTTGTTTTATATATATGCGCCCCGTTTAGGTGATTTTGTTTATTGATTTATGAGTTAAAAAATAAATCACGTTATTTAGATAACTAAATAAGTTAAAAATAAAAAAATAAAAAAATAAAAAAATAAATTCGTTTGGATAGCCAAATAAATAAATAAGTTGACTTATAAGTAAAATAAACTAACATATAAGTAAATAAATAAATAAACTTGTTTGGGTAATTAGCTTATAAATAAATAAATAAATAAATCACAAATTACCAAAATAAACTTACTTAAATAAAATTTAATTTATTTACTAAGCTATTAACAAATAAGTTAATAAACAAATAAATACAACTCATCCAACCGGCACCATAATTATTCTTCAACATATTTTTAAAAATAAATAAATGTTCTATGAGAAGTAGGGCTTGCTTCCCCAAGTCGATGGTCTTGTCACACAGGTCGTTCCTTTTCTAAGTTGAATTGCAAGATATATATATTTAAAATCATTTGGTTGCAAGATGTATATTTAAAATTTTAGATTGTTTGGACGAGTTTATTGCCACCTCAATTATTTTGAATAATTAATTTTATTATTCACTAATAAGGTATTTAATTAAAGTTAAAATAAAATTTTATATAAATTAGTCCTAAGATAATTTCACCATCCAAGGGATATATAAGCCTTGTATGGACAAATAAGCAACATTTTACTTATTTTTATATTTTTTTAAATTTTTTAAAATTTTTGATTAATTTATTTTTTTATTTTCTCAAATCATTTCGATTAGATAAACTAAAAAATTGAAAAATTCTTCTATTAAAAACGAAAATAAGTAACATTTGACATAGAATAATTTGATTACATGAAGAAAAAGTAAAATAGTTTGATTACATTAAAAAAAAAAATAATAACTAAAAACGAATAATCTATAATAAAAAAATAAATTAATAGGTCAATAAACAACTTTTACTCATTCAAGCACATTGTTTCAAACAAGTTTCTCTTCTGGTTTCTTAGAAAAAAAAATTCATCTTTACTATGATGACATGGTCCTAAGACAAGATTATGAATTGACACATAAAAATAAATTTAGATAATGTTTAATTTAATTTAATATAATAATTTTGTATAGGAATAGAATAAAGCATTCTTAGTATTGGTGTTGTAATTACTTTTAAAATTAATATCCTATTATTTTTTGGTTAACTAAATATTAGAATGAATATTTTGAAAAAATTATTTTTCTATTTCAGTATTCATTACAATTAACCAAGTATAGCCATTTATTTTTATGTTATAGTTAACAATTGAGAGAAGCTAATATCAAGTTAGGTAATTTAAAACAAACATGTTTAAAATATTCATTCTAAGAAATAATCTGAACATATTTTTTAAAGAATTTATTTTTATAATTGAAATGATAATTTTTACCTATTCCTCACAAAGAAAAAGAAAGTCCAAAAATAAAAATCATACTTTATAAGTACTATAGTTATTTACATAAACGTACAAAAGGGATAGATACGTAATTTGAGTGAATACATGGCTCATAATAATATAATATTAATCATATAATAATGTGCGCTACCGCGTCAGCCTTTGTCCCCACCACTGATATGCACTTAAAAAGTATGACTTTCTATTCGCTGGGTCCCACTTCCACTTTATTCATGGCTGGTGTGAGGTCAGTTAAAATAATAATAATAATAATAATAATAATAATAATGTGTGTGTGTGTGTTTTTTTTTTTTTTGGGTGTAAAATACATTATTACCATTTTATATAACATTAGATTTAACCCAAAAAAATATTTAACTCTTAAATTTATTATTTCAAATTAGAACAAAATGCTTTTATTATTTTAAATATTTATCCTTTCATCTCAACTTCTTATTTCTTCACCTCGGACAGTTTATGACAACCATTTTCGACAATTGCCCATAATATTTGGCGACAACTTTGATCATGAATCTGGCAATTAAATCTGATGACTTCTTATTCCCAATTTTGATACTTTTGGTGACGAATTTAGATAATTTTTGACAATTAATTTCAGTATTTTTAGGATTACTTTTGATTACAAACTTTGACGACTTTTAATGATCAAATTCGGTGACTATTAAAACTTGAGATAAATTTATTTTTTTATATTTAAAAATAAAATAAATATAGATAAATATCACCATTCGAGTACAACGAATAGTTAAGTTTCTCTTTAGTGTTCACTTATAATAAATTAAATATAAATTTATCTGTTTATATTAAAAAATAAGTGAATAGCGATAAATTTTACCGTTCGAATATAACGAAGAGTGAAATTTCTTTTTAGCTTTCATTTATAATAAAATAAGAGATACATTTATTTGTTTTACATTCAGAAATAAATGAACAGACATTAATTTCACTTACAATAAAATTACAAATAAATTTATCTATTTGTATTCAAAAATAAGTGAATAAAGATAAATTTTACTGTTCAAATATAACAAACAGTGAAATTTATCTTTAGTGTTCACTTATAATAAAATTATAAATAAATTTATCTGTTTGTATCTTGAAATAATTGAACAGAAATTTAATTTCCAAATACAGTGAACATGAAAATTTATATATTATGTGGATCATCTAAAAAGTTGCTAGAAAAATTACATGAAGAATGTGGAAGGTTGTCGAAAATCATCATTAAAGAGTTGCTAGAAAATATTTCCCAAAAGTCACTAAAAAAGAGTTATCGACAGCGGTCGAAAAAAAAAACTAGCGTGACTGAATTGATAAATGGTGATAACGTGGCGATAATTTATATAAAATAATTAGGAGAGTGAGTAATAAAGGTGATTTTAATCGTAAAATTGTCAATTAAGCATTAAATTAGAGTATTTTAGGTCTTAAAATTTTTTAAAAAATAAACCTAAAAAATTAAAAAAAAATTAATGTACTAAATGCATTAAAAGGGCTAAGATTAGACTTGTAACTAATTATCTTTATAAAAAAATAAAATAAAAGCATTCGCTATAGAGTAGGGTTGAAATAACTAGCGTCCCATGTTTCTCCTCAGTAACATGATCGAGTTACTACTAACTAATATTAAATATAAAGTTTTATACCATCGTATAGCTAAAAAGGGGTAAAAGTTTCAACTGTCTATGCTTTTTTTTGCAACCAATAATTACTCAGTGAATACTATTTTCTTCAATTACGTAACAAATTATAGAATTTATAATATATTAATAATAAACTTTATATTTTAAATTAATAAAAAAATAAATATTATTTACTCACTTTCAAATAAGTAGCAAATTTGTTATCGTCAAAAGTAAGAGGGAGGAGGTCCGGTCCTAATTTCACTCCACCCCACTGCCCCCATTAAAACTAAATCTAACAAATAAAAAATAGAAAAATATACCCTAAATATTAAAAGCTATTCATTTCTCAAAAAATATGATAATGTGATGCTTCAAAATCATTAAACAATAATACTAAGATAATTAAATTAATATATTAAATAATGTGATACAATGCACTAGATTTTATGTAAATTCTAGGTATATTCACTGTTAATAATTATGCTATATTATTAAATATTTTAATTTAATCAAGCAATTTAAGAGGGATCTTTGCATTTAAAAGTGTCCTTACATGATTGTGTGAGAGCATTTTCAACTCATGCTCTATAACTCTATTTTAGAGCAAAAATATTTTTTAATTCATTCTTTAAACTATTCTCTATTTTAGAAAATACCAATTTAACATTTTATATTTAAAGTGCCAAAAAATTATTTAAAAAAACCATCTTTATTTGACTATTGAAATTTTAAAATTTCAATTTTATCCACATGAGTTTTTTATATCAAATTTAAATACCATCCATATCCTTTGTACTTCTTATTGTATTTTAATAAAATACATATAACTTTTAATATATATATATATATAATTAATATATTTGAAGTTAGACAGATATTGATGACACTTTTAAAATGAGACTAATTAATATTAAATATATTTAATAAAATCTTAAAAATAATAATTAATTAATAAAACACTAATTTTCTTCTAGGAAGAATATTTAACTCCTTCCCATTGGATCAAACATGGCCTTCAACATAATTAGGAACATGGGAATATCCAGAATGCATTGATGTGGGTCAGTGGCATAGATTTAGCTTTTGACAAAAGAAACGTAAAGGATATATCCTCATATATATATATATATATATATATATATGACAGAAATTCATATGAAATGTAGTTAGAGGGAAAATTTGAAAATTAATTTTGGAGGGAGTTTTTTAGAGATAAAAATAAAGATGTATGGTTGGAGTTTGAATGAATAGTATTATTTTTTAAATTTACTTTTTCATTAAAAAATATATTTTTGATTCTTTAAAATGAAAATTTAGGTTGGAGATGCTCTGTGGACTCTTTTCGCTTAAGGAGTAATTATTGGTTGCTTTTAGAATATGACGAGGTAATTTTATTTAACATCGTAATAATTAATTTTATATTATAATATAATGAATTATTTTATTTTGATAATTAATAAATAAGAGATGACTCGTAAAATATAGATTACAATGGAGTGCTTGGCAAAGTTACTATTGTTAGTAGTTTTTAGCTTTATGTTATTAATCTTAGTTATAGGTTATAATTTTTTTTAAACATTCATAACTTTTGTTATAAATTATATATATTTTTATTTCAGTTATAATTTATAATTTTTATGAACACACCTCGCCCGCCTTTGTGGAAGGATGAAAATCGCAGAGGAAGGGGGGAAAATAGTCTGTCCCCGTAGTAGTTAGAACCCTCTAGCATGATCTAGCGAGGGAATCGGCGCTCCTCGCAATGGGGCAAGAAATTCAAAAACTCTGCGCTTCTTTGAAGAACCAGGAACGAGACTCGCAGGCCCAGGTGGGAAGCTCACATATAGCGGAACCAAAATCCCCTCGGGCCAGGGGCAAAAAGAAGGCGAACGAGACTGATCCAGAATTGGAGAAAATTCTCAAGGAGTTCACTAAACAAGAAGAGTCCAGCACGGACGAGAGCAGTTATGTTCCTAGGAAATCAAAACAAAACAAGGATCCTCTACGAAGACATGAGAGCTCATCATTAACATATAAAGCAATCATTGAACTTGGTAGGGCGATGGAGAAGATAGCCATGCCGTTTGCAGAGTATTTGGACCAGGTTAAACCCCCAAAGAGTTTCTCCTTGCCCAGGTTTAAATCGTACGATGGACGTTTGGATCCAAATACACACATCAGCCACTATAGACAGATGATGACGCTATGGTGTTGTAATGACGCTCTCATATGTAAGGTGTTCTCTTCCAGCTTAGGTGAGGCTGGACTGCGCTGGTTCGGCCGGTTGCAGCCTCGGACGGTGACAAGTTGGAGAGACCTGTCGCAAAAGTTTATAGCGTGCTTCATCACCAATATGAAAATCCCAAAGGAAATCAATTCGCTTATGGCCCTACGAAAAGGAAAGGAGTCGTTACGTGATTATATGAGGAAGTATTGGGAAGTGTACAACGACATCGAAAACTGAAACGAGGAGTTAGCCGTGGCGTCTTTCAAACACGGGCTCCCGCATGGAGGAAAGCTGAGGGCCTCCTTGACAAAGAAACCGCTACAGGGCATCTCGGCGCTTATGAGCCGGGTTGAGCAGTATATAAGGGTGGAAGAGGATACGGGTAGGGCCGAGGTAAAAGGTAGGGCTGGGGAACGAAGGGCGACATCGGAAAGACCACGGAGGCACAGTCCTGTAATGACCAAGGGGTTGAGTCCAACGAGGCCAGTTAAGAGGACGAGGGCCGAGCCAAAGAATGTCCCGATTCGGTTGGGGGTTGAACGCAGACGCGAGGAGGTGAACACAGTTTTCAAAGACTCAATCCGGGAAATCCTACCCCAGATTCGGGACAAGCCATATTTCCAATGGCCTCCCCAACTGCCCGATTCAGTCGTTCAATTAGCCATCGAGCGTGGTATTAAGTGGAGATGCTCCTATCATAGAGATAGGGGCCATCGGACGGAAGACTGCCGTGCTTTAAAAAAGCACCTCGACGATTTGGTGCAGCTTGGGCACCTGAAAGAGTTCCTGGATGATGGTGTAGGTAGGCGAAAATCCCCCGTTGAGAGGAGAGCAGAACCTGCAAGTGAACTAGTGCATCGCGGTGTAATCAGTGTGATTCATGGCATGGTAGGACCCCGACAGAAGAATCTCCTCAGGGGGCAGTTGTAGCGATTGGGGCACATAGCCGAGGTGATGAAAGTGTAGATAGGAAGTGGGAAAAGGTCTAAAGAAAGAGAAAATGGGAGTCAACTTTCATTCTTGGACAACGATTCGGAATGAGTCCAGCACCCCCATAACGACGCGTTGGTTATCTCCCTGGTTATGACAGGCTTTGAGGTCAAGCGGGTGTTGGTTGATTAAGGCAGTTCGGTCGAAGTTATGTGTTATAGTCTCTTTCAAAAGCTCGGTCTCAGCAGCCGAGATCTGCCCCATCGCGCACTCCGCTTGTTAGATTCAACTCGCAGCCGGTATGGCCCCTAGAAAGCATTACTGTACAGGTAAGGACAGGTTCGGTCGAGATTGCAACAACTTTCCTGGTAGTTGATATTCCTGCGGCCTATAATGCCATCATGGGACAGACCTGGTTACACGAGTTGAAGGCCATCCCCTCTACATATCATCAGGTGCTGAAATTCCCCACCACCGAAGGAACGGAGGTCGTCTACGAAAATCAAGCTGTATCCAGGAACTGCTTCATGGCGGCCCTCAAGGCCGAAGCACAACGTTGATAGGTGAAGGTCGTTGGCATGGAAGATCCTCTTGCCTTGGAAGATGTTGGGAGAGGGGTTCAAGATAAGGCTGTAGAAGATCTCGAAACGGTCGGGATAGTTCCAAATAATCTAGGGAAGTTTTTTCTCCTTGGGTCAACTATGTTCTGACAAAAAAAATAGGAGCTCATTCGACTGTTACGTCAGAATATGGAGGTTTTTACCTGGACACCCTACAAAATGCCTGGGGTGAATTCCGCATTTATATGTCATGCCCTCAATGTTGACCCTACCTCCAAACCAGTAAAATAGAGGGAGAGGCATTCGGCCCCTTAGCATAAGCAAGCAATCATCGAGGAAGTACAGAAACTGTTGGCAGCAGGGGCTATAAGGGAAGTGCAATATCCAGAGTGGTTATTGAATACAGTGATGGTACGTAAGAAGGGAGGAAAATGGAAGGTTTGCGTTGACTTCACGAACCTAAACAAAGCGTGCCCAAATGACAGTTTTCCCCTCCCAAAGATTGATCAACTGGTAGACGCCACAGCGGGGCACCAGCGTATGAGTTTCTTGGATGCATTATGGGGTTATCACTAGATAGCCATGGTGGGCCGAGATCAAGAGAAAACTTCATTTATCACCCCGCGTGGAACATATTGTTACAACGTAATGCCGTTCGGCCTCAAGAACGCTGGAGTAACCTTCCAGAGGATGGTCACACGAATGTTCACTGAAGTACTTGGGCAAACAATGACGGCCTATATAGACGACATGGTAGTCAAATCCAAATGGAAGGAGAACCACCTGGTTGACCTACAAAGGATCTTTGATATCCTAAAAATCCATAGCCTTCGTTTAAATGCCGCAAAATGTGCCTTCGGCGTTGGCTCGGGCAAATTCCTTGGCTTTTTGGTCACACATCGGGGAATTGAGGCCAATCTAGATCAAATCAGGGCTATCCTAGAGATTCGAAAGCCATGTTCGGTTAAGGACGTACAAAACTAACAGGGATGACGGCTGAATTGAATCGATTCATAAGCCATGCTCCTGATAAATGTTTCCCGTTCTTCCTGACATTGAAGAAAGGGGAGAGGTTTTGTTGGGACGAGAACTGTGAGCAAGCTCTTCTCGCCCTCAAAGCGTACCTCTCTTCCCCGCCTTTACTTTCGACCCCTAGGGACGGGGAGGAGCTATACTTATATTTGTCGATTTCATCCCATGCCGTTAGTGAGGTACTGGTCAGAGAGGAAGAAAAACGACAAAGCCCGGTGTAGTACGTTGAACATACTCTGATAGGGTCCGAGACAAGATATATTCCCTTGGAGAAGTTTTCCTATGCGCTAATCATCGCCTCGCGAAAGTTGCAACATTATTTCCAGGCGCGTGCCATAGTCGTATATACGAAATACCCTCTACAGGCCCTGTTCTCCAAGGCCAACCTGACAGGGAGAATGACAAAATGGGCGGTCGAGCTCGGGGCACACGATATTAGCTTTAAACCTAGGACGGATATTAAGGCCCAAGTGTTGGCGGACTTCATTGTTGAGTTTTCCAGAAATGCGACAGGGCCAAACGGAGACGGGGAGGACATGGCCGAACTCCCACCACCTCCGAATACCGCAGGGCTCTGGACACTACATGTCGATGGGGCATCTAATACTTATGGAGCAGGGGTAGGAACGGTCCTCACATCTTCTGATGGCTTGATAGTGGAACAGACTCTCAGATTGGGCTTTACTGCCTTCAACAACGAGGCCAAATACGAAGCAGTGACGGGAGGGCTTGAAGCAGCAACAAAGCTTGGCGTCACGATAATATAAGTGTTCAGTAATTCCCAACTGATTGTCAATCAACTAAATGGGGAATATGAAGCTAGAGATGAGCGTATGGTGAAATATCTCCAGAAAGCCACAGAGGCCTTGAGTAGGTTTTAGTTTATTCAGGTTGAACGAGTTGGCCGAGCCAAAAACAATCACGCCGATTCACTCGCTAGTCTCACCTCGGCCGTTGGAACAAGCAAGGAAAGAACGGTGATAGTTCGGTTCCTCCCGGGGTAGAGCATTGACAACGCGGATACGAAAACTGCAGAAGTCTTGCCAACCTCTTCATTACCATCTTGGATGGATCCTATTGTCTCATTCTTAAAACAGGGTATGCTTCCAACTGAGAAAAGGGAGGCCCACAAGCTAAGACTCAAGGCGGCCAGATTCTGGCTTTCCCAAATCGATAAGTTGTATTGGCGGTTCTATACTGGACCGTACCTCCTATGTGTACATCCAAACTTGGTGGATGACCTCCTATATGAGATGCACGACGGGATTTGTGGCAGTCATACCTGGGGAAGATCGCTTGCCCACCAAGCGATTTCTCAGGGATACGGGTGGCCCTATATGCAGAAGGATGCACAACAATATGTGAGGAAATGTGAAAAGTGTTAATTGTTCGCCCCCACATACATCAGCCCGTAGGGACCTTGAACCCCTTGAATAGTCCATGGCCATTCGCTCAGTGGGGACTGGACATCGTCGGTCCATTCCCAAAGGCAGCAGGTAATAAAAGGTTCTTGGTGGCGACAACGGACTACTTCACCAATTTGGTGGAAGCGGAACCACTCGTCAACATCAGAGAATAAGATATGAAAAGGTTTGTTTGGAAAAATATCGCGACGAGGTTCGGTATCTCGCAAACTATCATCTCAGACAACGGCACCCAGTTTCATGAGAGCTTATTTTGGAAATTTTGTGCCGAACTCAAGATCGAGCTTCGCAATTCCACTCCGGCATATCCATAAAGCAACAGTCAGGCCGAGGCCTCAAACAAAACTATTTTGTCCGGGATAAAAAAACGATTGGACAAAAGCGAAGGGAAAGTGGGTAGACGAGCTCTTGCATGTGTTATGGGCCTATCAAACCACACCGCGAAGATCCACGGGACTGACGCCTTTTTCAATGTCCTATGGAACCGAGGTCGTCATACCACTCGAGATCGGGCTGCCCACAATGAGATCCAACGACTTCAATCTCGAGCAAAATATAGATATCTTAGCTAAGGAGTTGGATTTGATTGAGGAAAGAAGAGAGGAAGCATTGCTCAATATCAAATCGTATCAGCACGAGTTAAGCAGGGATTATAATAAAAAGGTCAAGCCAAGTGAGTTTCAGGTGGGGGACCTGGTGTTGAGGAAGATAATGGGTAACACGAAGGTACCAGGAGAAGGGATGCTGAGGCAGAATTGGGAGGGACCCTACAGGGTTAAAACGGTCGTGGGCCGGAGTGCCTACCATCTCGAATGTACTGAAGGGGAAGAAGTTTCGCGACTATGGAACTCGGCTAATCTCAAGGTGTTCTATCATTAAATGTTCGGTCCCTTTATCTTCACGTATTTTGTATCCCTCCTCTTTTGATTAAGTAATGAATGACTCTTTTGGTTAAACATTGAATCTCAGGGTTTCTAACAACCCCTCATCGAAGGTGGCCAGCTCGGCCTGAGGTTGGAACAGCCTCTCGGAAGTCTAAACTCCTAGGGTTTCTAACAACTCCTCATCGAAGGTGGCCGGCCAGCTTGGCCTGAGGATGGAACATTATTCCTCATTGAAGGTGGCCAGCTCGGCCTAAGGATGGAACATCCTCTCAGGAGTCTAAACTCCCAGGGTTTCTAACAATCCCTCATCGAAGGTGGTCAGCTCGGCCTGAGGATGGAATATTCTCTCAGGAGTCTAAACTCCCAGGGTTTCTAACAACCCCTCATCGAAGGTGGCCAGCTCGGTCTGAGGATGGAACATCAACCCTCATCGAAGGTTTCCAGCTCGGCCCGAGGATGGAACATCCTCTCAAGAGTCTAAATTCCCCGGATTTCTAACAACCCCTCATCGAAGGTGGCCTGAGGATGGAACATCCTCTTAGGAGTCTAAACTCCCACGGTTTCTAACAACCCCTCATCGAAGGTGGCCAGCTCGGCGTGAGGATGGAACATCATCCCTCATTGAAGGTGGCCAGCTCGGCCTGAGGATGGAACATTCTCTCAGGAGTCTAAACTCTCAGGGTTTCTAACAACCCCTCATCGAAGGTGGCCAGCTCAGCCTGAGGATGGAATATCATCCCTCATCGAAGGTGGCCAGCTTGGCTTGAGGATGTAACATTCTCTCAGGAGTCTAAACTCTCAGGGTTTCTAACAACCCCTCATTGAAGGAGGCCAGCTCGGCCTGAGGATGGAACATCCTATCAGTTTGGCTTGGACATAGAAGAAAAGAGAATACGTGAAAAAAATGGTATTTTCATTTCATCACTTTAAATATCAGTACAAAAGGAGAGGAGCTTGGCCTTATAAAGGAAAAAATGGCTAGGATTCAAAAAAATAATAATAATAAAAAACAAAACAAAAAGGGGGGAGGGGAGCTCATGTTTGAGCATCATCTACCATCTCGGCTTGGTTTTCACCTTTCCACTTTTGCTCATCATCTCGGATCACCACCACTTCTTTTCCATCATAGGCATGACGGCTAGTGGTCGTGTCTTGCATATCGCCGAGAGGAAGGGACGGAAGTACTGGAGGAAGTTCATGGTTGATGGGATCCACTTCGGCGACATGTTCTTCGATAGAAGCAGCGGCGTTGGCCTCAGCAGGAGGCTCACTCCAGAGAGGCGAGCTCAGAGGAACTCCAGCTTGTTCCAGGCCTTGCCTGTACCCAAGGACCAGGAGATCGGCCTTAATGTTAAGCACCTCCTTGGTTAGGTGGGAGTCGTATTCGTCCCAGCCCTGTTGCTAGAGCTGGTCATCACGCTCAGTTTGTGCCGCTTCGAGGTCCGCGACGATCTTTTTCTGCGTTTCCACCTCTGCCTAAGCCTCGGCGATCATGTTCCTTAGCTCGACATTAGCTGTTATTATGGTTGCCGCTTCCTCCCTCAGTTTCCTTGCCTCCTCTTTAGCCTTCTTCTCCTCTTATTCGGCCGTCTTCAATCGGGCCTCCAACCCCTGAAAAGCAGAGGCGTTGCGAGCCAAGTTCGCTTCTAGGATTTTGGCATGATTAGTGGACTGTGTGAGAGCTCGGCTGAGTTTTTTTGTCTCCCTCGAGACCTCGGCGAACCGATCATGCGGCACGGTTGCATCCTGAAGTTGCTGAAGACAACAAAAAGGATAAGACGTACTGAGAGACTTGAAACTACTGAACGTAGAAGCAAATGAAAAGACTTAGAAATAGTAGAAGTGCATGCGAATAAAAAGCTTACCTCGACGCTGAGCTGATATACTCTCTCGAAGAGAGTAGGCAGATTGACACTCGAGTGGTCAGCGATGTCGATAGGCTAGGCCATTCCTCTGGAAAGACATTCGGCCACAGGTCCAGTCTTCGAGGAGTCGCCTGTGTGGAGTTTTTGGCCTTGAACCGCGAACTCCGGTAGCCAGGGATCCGGAGTAGGGACCTCAGCTCCTCCTCCTCCGATTGGGGGCACTTCAGCGACCGAGGTGCCGTCACCATGAACCAGACAACGGCGATGTAAGGGGCGTTCCTCGGGCGGAGGCTCTGAACGGGGCCGAGTTTCACCTACGGTCACCACTTGTTCGCGAGGAGGGCTCTGTGCTGCCGAAGGTGGTAGAGGGACCTCTGGGGCTGTCTCTCGTGGTAGAGGTGGGGCTAAAACCCTAATCGCGAGCGTCGCCGAAGTGCTCGCACCGCCGTGACCAAGCACCGCGGCTCTGAGGTTGAATGTCCGTTGGCGCAGCATCTCTTCGCCCCTTTGGTCGGGTTGAGCCAAATGGGGAGAGGATGGTACTGCAGGTAGTGGTTGTTGCTGAACTATGGGGATGAATTCTTATTGCCGAACTCCCCGGTAACGTATCACCCATCGGTAGCTCGGCTCGTAGCTGAGAAGATCTGGGGCAGAGCGAGATTCCTGGATATGCAGGCAACGTTAGACCTCACCGAAGTTGGCCCTTCTCCTCTGTTGTTTCGCAAGCAAGGCGGCTGAACTGAAAAGAATAGAATGTTACACATATAAAATATAAATACAAGGCAAGCATAAAGGAAAGCAACAACACAAAATCGAAGTAAAAGGAAAAAGGGAAGCCGAACCGACCTGGACTTCCTGGTACCCTCGGGATTGAACGACTAGCAAGTCTAGCACGGTTGGCTTGGAACTCGAAGTCTCCTCCCACCAATATAAGATCATCGCCATGTTTATCCGACTCGGGGAGGTCATGTACCATTTGTTGTGCAACACTTCTCTGGTGGAGGTAGTATGAATTTTCGTTGCCAGCGATAGTGTAGCAATAGAATATCTCACGGATGCCGAGGTTCAACTCGTAACGCCAATTAATCTCGGCCAACCCCATAACCACTCGGATAAAGTTTATGGACACTTGGCGTGGGGTGAGACGGCAGGTGGCCAGCATCTCTCTCAAGAGAGGGTCAACTGGGAAACGAACCCCGGCCTCCACTATGGCGGTTATGGGCAACTCTACCTCAATCTGAGTAGGTTGTCAGGATCGCAATAACGAATCGTGACAGAGGGTGGGATATGGTATTTTGCCCTAAATGCAGCCATGGCAGCAGGGGTGTTGACCTCTTTGACGAATTTTTCCTTTCTGGCCATGACAACAGGGTGGGGAAGGAAACGAAAAAATAGATAGGGAAGAGGGACAAAAAATGAAAAAGAAAAGGAAATCCTAACCAGGGGTTGTAAGGAGAACGAATGACGAAGAACAGTAACTAAACAGAACGAAAGCAACGAAACTTACTGGTGGAACAATGGGTGTTGGGGAAGAACGATGCTTGCAAGAAGAATGCTAGAGCTCCGAAGCGGTTTGACGTCGACAACAATGTTCACCATCGTCGATAGGGTTGAAGAGAAGAAAATATTCTGCGAATTCGTGTGCTTAATTTGTGCGCGAGAAGCATAGGCGAAAGAAAAGGAGAAGAGGGGCGAAAGCCCCCATTTATATATGCAGAGGCGTTCCACACCAAGTGCCAACGGTCACTTTGGGAGAATCAAAGGGCATCAACCTACCCTCGAGAAGGAGCGAAGCGCCTCAAAGAGGACCAAACGCGTTCTAATACGTGGCATGGAATGATTAGCATTAAATGCTTTAAAAACTAGTGGCGACGGCGCAATAAAGGAAAAAAGAACGGTTCAGCTCCCCTCAGGCCGAGCATGAGGAGAGCTGAGGGGCAAATGAAGATGTATGGGTCGAGGTTCATAAGGGACGGGTCCATGGCCTAGGCCCGTACCCCACAGGCCTCGTCCTGCCTGAAAGGGGGCATTGCCCGATTATAGGTGGCCTCGGCTCGTGGATGGCCGAGGCACGTAGACGGCCTCAACAGGTTCGACCACAACACGGTGATTGAGTTCTGACAAAACATTTACTACGATTTGACCACGGGAGTACAACATTTATGGTGATTAGATCGAACACCTTCTCCCATCGAGTGCATTTTGCTGCGGGGAGCACTGTAGCCCATGAGCCTCAGCCCAAAGGACGGGCCGAGGTGTCAGTCTTAAAGGTGACATGATCGAACGTTGTTCGAGGCATTAGTATCTAGACCAATGTGACGTGCAGAGCTGCTCTGCAAGGCTAGATGTCAGAGGTAATCATGAAGCTAAAGGAAAAAGGACATTGTGTTCCTTATAAAGGAGGAGTCTCAGGACCAGAAAGGATGGGTCTTTCATATACTGAATTATAGTTCAATTCTTTTCCCATTATTAAAATCTTTTAACTAACTTGATTATCGGAGCGATTTTCGAAGGTTTGCCGCTGGATAATTTACGTATATTTGACCTTTGCAGGTGGACGACGAATGGAATGGGCGAACGGGTCGAGTTCAACCCATCAAATAAATAGAATTTACGGATTATCACCATACAATAATATTAGTTTATTTTTATTAGATAAGTAGAAAATAAAAACAATCTGCTTAATGCATATCATATATTTTTATTATAAATAATACTATGTAAATAATTAATGATACTGTTAACTAGAAAACAACAATTTTTCGTCGAGTTCAATAGGATTCCAAATTTAAGTGATTGTATTAGGATTCTTTTGCCTTATTTTAGGATTGTGCTAGAAAAATCACAAAAGATGCAATGACAAGTAATAAAAATAAATTTTATTATTTTGATGAAGAACCGATTACAATAATTACGATATACTTCTATGAACTGTAATAAAAATTATAAAAAAAGTAAAAGATAAAAGAAAAAATAAATAGTTTGTTAGATTGTATAAGTGTGTCATACAATAAATACATGACTATTATTTATAAAAATTAAGGAAGTCTTTATAGATAACTTTCTATAACCACCTCTAACTTCTCCTTAATACTTTAACGATGCAAGTGTTCTAACAACTACTAATCTAACTACTAATTTTCTCATATAATACTAAGTGTATTTTATGGGTGCAATTTCTTTTAACCGCTGCATTATCTTTAGTTGTTACTTGTTATAATTAAGAATAATTTATATGAGCATTTAAAATGTATAATTATTTTCTATTAAATTTTTACAAAATTGTAGGTTATCAAATAAAAAATAATTTTCTCGATAGAAAAAAGTATTAATTATAGTATAAATAGATATGTAATAATCGAAAAATACAAATATTTTTTCGTGGATATTGACTATTGGGAATGACCGAAGCATAGAGACATGAGGTTAGATGTAAGAATGATAAATTTTTCCGTCACATCCCGCTTCTACATGTTCCCGTTTTGTTTTTTATTGGTTATTTTTATCCCCGATAACAAATGGTGTAAGAAAAGTATTTGATTTCTCCATCCCATTTTTTTCGTCCCGCCTCCGGTTACATAAAATAGATATTTTTTAAACTATGAATACATGTATAAAATTTATATTTTATAAAAATAAGTCTAAAATATTAAAATATTATATTTATCTCGAATTTTTCTTTTCTATTTTGTACATTTTGTATTTTTATATTCATTTTGATTTGTCAACTATTATTTTTTATTTATTATATTATATATAACTCTTATTAGTATTTCTTTTTTAAAGCTTAAAAACTAATCTCAAAATATTTCCATTCCCCGTTTTTTACTAGTTTGTTGATATTTTGTTCATTCTCATCTCGATCAAATAAAAAACGGGAATGAGAGAGCTCATTTGTATTCTGTTTCATTCCATTGTCATCCTTACTCAGACATCTAAACGGGTAGCTGCAAGCGGGATAAGGCGACAAATGAGCTCTAAAGAGTTGGTGTTTAGGATCTCCGATCTCTTTGCCTACCCCCCAAAAAAAAAAAGGAAGGGTGGGGGGCGTTAAAACAAGTATGTTCATTTGTTTCTTTTTGTTTTTGTTTGTAGCTACACATTCTTAGCTTTTTAGAGTGTAAAATTAATATCCATCAATATTAACAACAATGTTACGTGTTTTGTATAAAATAATATATGTTTCACCACATATATATATATATATATATGTTACTATAAAAATTATTTCATTGTGAATCTCGTTTATTATGTTTCGCTAGAGTGATTTTAACTATGAATGGAATTAGAATGGAATATAATAGTCATTTTGGACTCTATTGTTATGTAACAACTAGGAATCAATTAAAAAATATAACTCTTATCCAGATTCCTATTCTTGATAATTATTAGAATGAATCCTAAAATGAAATAAAATTAAGTGAGATAATGTACATCTGGTGACTTTTTAACAAAATCAATGTTCAAACTTGAAATGAGTATTTTAAATGAATTACTATTGTATTCGAACATTCAAATGAATCAATCGTTGCATATTTATTGAGAGATTAGTTAGTACATTAGCCTCTTGAGATAGATAAAGAAGGATAATTTTTTACATTTGAGAAAATATTCTTATAAAAACTTAACATGTTCTGGTTTTGATAAAAGAGGTACGGATTAAAATGAAGTAGATATATGCCTACATGTTTATTTTACCTTGATTATAAAATATTTTTTTGTATATTGTATTTGTGCTAATAAGTCTTGTGTATAGTACAAAGATGTAAAAATCAGACAGCTAGTAAATACTTATGAAATTTGCACTCGGTGAATTATTACTAAAGGGAGATCATATTATGACTAGATAGATTGAAGTGTATAGCTATAAATAATAATATCCATCCTCTTCCTTAATTATTGGAATCCAAAGTGATGTTTAGAATTCAATTTTTACAATTTTCAAAAACTTTCTTGTACTTTGTTCATAAGAGATTGAGAATAGAGATAAGAAACATTCATAAAATTTTAATAAAATGGCAAAAAACTGACATCTAAACCAATTAATATGTTAAACTATAAAAGAAAATTTCTGTTATTGGCAGACTAACTAATCATGAGATAATACAAAGTTAATTGCTAGGATTGATTATACCGAAGCATTGGGGGCTAATCAAGCAGTACTTCCTTTTGCCAAGGAGAAGGGATGAAAGGTAGTGCATTTCAGCATTTGGAAGGAGACTCTCTAAACGTCATAAATGCTATAAACTCAACGAAGGAAGATTTCTCCATGATGAGCGTCCTTAGTGAGGAAATGGTAACAATTATCTCAAAAAAATTTACAGACTCGAAGTACTCTAATGTGAAAAGAGATGAAATCAAACTACACACAACCTAGCTCGGCAAGCCTTAAAGCTCGGAGTTGGAGTTGGAGTTGGAGTTGGAGTTGGAATGGGTTGTCAAACTTAATTGGGTGGAGGAGCCACCGAGTTTCATTAGTCAGATTAATTTTTTAGATGCTATTATATATATTGAATGATGTCTTAGCCTTTTTTAACCAAAGGGCCACAATATATATATATATATATATATAAAAGGCCATCCTAATAAAATTATGTGAAGAACACGTGTACGTAGTAATTACAATGACGGACTAAGACGGATAAATTACTTCATTTTTAAGCTTTGCTCTTTTATTATATATTATGAGTACTCAATATTTTATAATTATATAATTCTGTCTCTCATGGTATTTTGTAAATACTTAATTATATTAAATATATTAACTATTTTTTATTGTCCGATCCTCTAAAAGAGTAAATTTATTATTTATAGATTTGCCTCAGTTTAGCTAAATCTAATATTCGTCCTTAACTAAAAGGAATATGATATAATTATATTGGCTGTGTTTGGCATTGCTGATTTATAAATTGTAGGTTATAGTAGAAATTATATCTGATAAAAATTGTAAATTGTAATTAAAATGAAAAAAAATAATTATAAATAATAGCAGAAGTTTTAACTGCTTGAAAAAATTTATAATTTATAATTAAAATTAATAACAAAAAATTAAAAAGTACTAACAATAAATATACCAAACACCTCGTTATCGTAGTTCTACTAACTGCATTTGTGTAGTCAGCAGTGTAGATGCAGTTACAACTGTTTTAAGTCAGTTATCCAAATCGACACATAATTTAAATTTAAGGGTGGCGATCTAATACACAAATAATTTTTTTAAAAAAAATTATAAACTATAATAATAATTTTTTATTGACATAAAAAGAGAAATAAAAGATCAAAACATATAAATATGCATATTTAATTTTATTCAAAATAATAGTAAAGATACCAATGTTAAATCTATCTATCTATTTATTATGCATAGTGTATTTTTTAAGGAAAAAATTCATGCATGATATAATCTAACAGACTTGTGAATACATTAATATAAAGGACGAGTAATTATTATTATTTAGTTGTGAGGAATTTATATATATATATATATATATATATATATATACATATTTAAAAATAACTACAAATTAATACACTATAGTAAGATAATTTTTTTAAAATAGTAGAAGTGACTATCATTTTCACTTCTCTTTCTAGGCCTATCCTTGTCCAAATCCTAGAGAGTTATTGGCATTGGACAACAACAAATTTGCACTTAAATCAACTTCAAAGCAATATTCAAGCTAGATTTGTTTACCTTATCTCTCTCTCTCTCTGGTTATTGTAAAAGTAAAAATAATAATCAGTTATATTAATAACTTCACAACACGTGTCGTGAGTTTTTAATTTAATATCTAGTTATAGTCGACTACAAATCGACTTCAAGAAGCTTTACTTAGATTTTAAGAAAATTGCAAGTGCAATCAAACCTTCTCTAATATATATATTCACCAACTTAATATTTTAATTAAAGAACTTAATAATAAAATTTAAAAAGTTAATTTTAAATTATTAGTAGTAATTTACAATTCTCTTTATATGTCAAATTTAATTTTTATTTCTAACGGATGTAGGATTGAGTATCACAATGCCAATGTTGAGAGATTTTTTTTCTTAAATTTTTTTTTATGTATTTTGACTAAATGCGTAATGTCATCACCGTATGATCCAAGTTCTTTTTTTAATTGAGATGTAAATAGTAGTTCATTAACAAACATAAAGCACCTCATTAACATTTTAATCTTTAAACCAAAAAATTTAAAATTAGACTTTCACCCAAAAAACCAAACGAAGACAATATAAAGAACTCGAATCACATCATTGGACTTATTCTCAATACTGGCACAATACCCACCCCAAGCCCCTTCTATGGCTGCCGAGGGGTTAACCATTCTTGACTGGACCCGTTTTCTATGAAGGAACGAAGATGCGGGGAAGATCATTTTCTATAGAAAAGTTTTTCAAAATTGCCTTAGAATTTGAAATTGAATGAATCAAACTCAATTAGACACGTCAAATTGTACACTTTTTTGTTCCGGCAAGAAAACATGCAAAAGAATTAGACAACATCTATAGTATTTGGTATTACTAAAATTAGTAGCTTATAAATTATAGTTAGTAGCAGAAATTGTTAATGCTTTGTAAAAATTGTAACTTGTAATTAAAATAAAAGAAAAAATAATTATAAGTTGTAGTAGTAGAAATTGTGCGTGTTTGAAAAAATTTATAACTTATAATTAAAATTAATAACAAAAATTTAAAAATTACTAATAATAATTTTATCAAATACTCCATCAAAAAATTTAAAGTTATCTAAAACTACTAAGGGCCTCTTTAATGTGAGTTCTAGGGCTAGACTATCAATCCTTTCGGATTATCAATCCTCCTCAACCATGGGATTGGGAAAAATTGGTGGGAGGTGTTGTTACTAGTAATCCATCGATGGATAAAAAAAAAAGTCTTAGTGTCAATTTTAGCCTCCGCCACTCATTTAATCGAAGAAGTGAGTTTAGAAAATTAAAAAAACTAATAAAAAGTAAAAAAAATAAAATAAAATAAATAACATAAAATTTAATTTATTAGTTTACTTGAGTTAATTTTAAAATAAATTAACTTAGTAACTAATAAAAAAAAACTAAAATATATTTATTAAAATTTTAGTACAAAGGTAATATTAAAAATGCAAAAAAATAATCAAATCTCGCATTATTTAATTTTAACCAAATTAAACACGAATTTATATAATTCATCACTTAATTTTACTCAAATCAAACACAATAAAAAGAAACCTAAATTTACTATTAATCATACATAATCTGTACGGATTATGAAATAAGGCCTAAATTTATAAACTGCTCCGAAACTTCATCAATCCAAAACAACTCTCTCAATTGTCAACTTTGCCCGAGTCATGGGTCACTCGATTGTCTTGGTGACATCACATATTTAAGCAAATATAATTCGTTTAGTTTTAAATTTTAAATAATTCAAAATTCTTAGACGAAAAAGTCCACTCCATTCCTTAGATCACGGACATACATCCCAATATCCCATACCAGTCCAGACTTGTATGAAAACAAAAACAAAAAAAAAAAAAAGTCAAGCAAAAACCAAAATTGGGGGAGGTTGACAACTGGGTCACTTGGTGGCTGTATATCTATTGTGGGCCACGTGTGTACCTAATAATTTTCCCCATATCGTAATTTCACATCCAATATGCTTCCTACATAACTCACTCTTAATAAAGGAAAATAAATAAGATTTAGGTTCGTTGAGGATTGAAAAGGTTCTATTTAATATTTTATGGGTTCACAATCAATGCATTTTGATAATTTGTGATATTTATTTTATTATTTTATATTTATGTGTTATTATTATAAAAAATTAAATTAATTAAATATCGTTAACTGTTTTAACAAATAATATTTGTGTTTAAAAAAAATAATAAAAAAATATTATAATTTATTTTTATTAATATAAATGTAATCTGTTAAGACAGTTAGCGATATTTGATTAGTTTAAATTTTTATAGTAATAATATATAATTAAAAAAATAATAAAATAAATAATTTAAATAATCAAAAATATATTTATTTTAAGCACAAAAAATGCCTCACCCAATTAATACTCAATTTTTATTACTTTTAATTATATATCGGAGGCCAAATGCTTTGGGGAGAGGGGTTAAGATTCCAACCCTTATTATGATGTAAATAGTAGAATGGTTAAAAACAAATGATGTGAGGCAACGGCGCCTCATGGTGAACAGTTTTCATCCAATTTGTTTGTTATATTTTTTAATAAGTTCTCCTTGTGGGTTTTGTAATCTTTGGTACGTAGAGGTTTAATTTTCTCATGTGTGTTGATTTCTCTTTCTTACATGAACGTCTTTATCTCTTCATTTGAGAAAATCTTTTGTTATATTCCATGTAATTTTTTAATTAACTTTTAACTAAAATTTTAATACATTTAATTAATATTTAAAATATTAATTTAAAATATTTTGTTAATTCTTCATTTAAGTTATTTTTTTTATTTTAAGTTAATTTTTTGGTTTTGACTCACTTTAAATTAAAGAATTAAAAAGTTTGTCTGGTTAGGATATAGATAGCTTTTAAATCAAATGCTTAAAGTGATTTTAAATCAAAAGATAAATTTTTTTGCTTAAAGTTATTATAATATTTTTAAATAATTTTATATTCAATATAAAATATTGTTTAATAGAATTTGACGAGCAAATTTTAAAAATATAATTTTTTAAAAAGATAGATATGTATAATAAAAATTATAATTTTTTTAAAAAAATATAAAAAATAATATAAACAGCATCAAAGCTAAAAGCTTTTAAATTATAAAATGAAGCTTTTTTAACTTTTAAACTTTATAAACAAAAAAATAAAAAGTTAATTTTAAAATTAATTTTAAATAAATTGCCAAACGAGGGACTAATTTTATTCAACGCATTAAAATATGGCATCGATGAATTTCCCTTTACTACCAATCTTTTTCACGATTCACCTCATTAGGGCTATACAAAATATCGAAAAAAATTAATAATTCGATTCAGTTCGATTTTTATTTGTCACGGTTCGATTTCAAATTAAAAATCTTAAAAATCGTTGTGAACGGTCCGATTCTCGATTCTGCCTTAATTTCATAATTTCGAACCGAACTAGATTAGTCTTGCTTAATATTAAAAAATTATAATATATATATAATATTAAAAATTTAATTTATAACCATAGGTCCCTAACACTAAGGCCCTCTGTTCACTTCACGCCTCACAGTTTCAAGCCTTCAGCCTTCAATCTTCACTTCAGACTCTTCACGCCTCCTTTTGTCCATTTCAGTCCACGCCTCACGGCTGCAGCCTCAGTCTTCATGCGAATCACGCCTCCCTCTCTCTCAGTGTTCACTGTTCTCATACGGCACAAACACACGCTGTGGGTCTCGTCGCCTCCTCCTCGCCGACGTCTTTATGTTTCCTCTCACGACTCACGGCGTTGTCTTTTTTTTTCTCTCACGACTCACGTCTCATCGTCGTCTCGTCACCAATCTCTCTCTGTCTCTGATCTCCCTCAGACGCCTATCTCTATTGCAGATCTCTCTGAGACGCCTCTCTTCATCACTAATTCCTTTCTGTCGCCACGTCAGTTCGTCTCTTTTTCGTCTTCTCTCAATTCTTTATTGTTAAATGGTTGCACTTTGATTTTGCTTAGAATAAAAAACTTAAAATTCAAAATTTAAAAATTCATTTTGAATCTTTGATTTCACTGTTGAATGATTGCATTTTAATTTTTCTTTATATATGTATTTTTTATTAGTGAATGGCTCATGGCTGCATTTTGATTTTGCTTGGGAATGAATTCAAATTTTTTATTTGGAAATATATTTTGTTGAATTTTAGTTGAAAATGAATTTTGCTGAATTTTTTATTGAAATAATTAATCAAATCGTGTCTAATTCGTTGTCACGAATTAATTTTAATTCGATTATGTTATTTAAATAATTCAAATACGATTTAAAAAAATTTAAAACTATTATAAATGATTTAATTTTTAATTTTTTAATAAACTAATTCAATTCGGACGTGTGCAACCCTACACCTCATCCCTCTGCTCCCCCTCAACCTTTTCCACATTTCTCTCTCTCTCTCTACTTTAGGCATTATTAGCTTTGGAACAAATCAGAGATCACCGCAAATCTTCGTTTCTTCGTTCTTTCTTTCTCCTCTTCCGAGAACCTTCCATACCCCTCTCTCTCTCTCTCTCTCTCTCTCTCTATAATTTTGTTTTATCTTTTTCTTTCCCGGAGAAGACTGCTTCAGCTTCCATGGATTGGATTGGATTGGTTTAAGTACAAATCAATCTCCAAAAAATCTTGTTTATCACGAAATCATACGAAGAATAAGAAGTTGGCCAAATTATTAAAACCCCCCCGCCCCAACAAAACTCATTCAATTGAATCCTTATATTTGTTTTTAAAAGAGAAGGGAGAAGGTTAAAAAAAGGGGGCAGACAAGAGGAGGGAGAGAGAAGCGCCCAGTTATGAGGGGGAATCAAGTTCCGCCATCACCCGCCGCCGCCAGTAACCACCGCCGTCGACGCCCCAACCTCACCTTACCTATGCCGCAGCGGGACCCGTCTTTAGCCGTTCCTCTCCCCCTGCCTCCTAGCTCGGCGCCCTCATCTTCGTCGTCGAACTCCATCCAGCTATCTTCCGGCGGTGGGCCGCCGCTAAATTTCTCGGAGCTGGTGCGACTCAACCGAATCGGGAGCGGTACCGGTGGAACCGTCTACAAGGTCCTCCGCCGTCCAACGGGGAACTTTTACGCGCTGAAGGTGATATACGGGAACCACGAGGACTCTGTCCGCCTCCAGATGTGCCGAGAAATCGAGATCCTCCGCGATGTCGACAACCCTAACGTGGTCAAGTGCCATGACATGTTCGATCACGCCGGCGAGATTCAGGTTCTCCTCGAATACATGGACGGCGGATCCCTTGAAGGTACCCACATCCATCGCGAGCCATCCCTTGCCGATCTCTCCCGCCAGGTCCTCTCCGGCCTGTCCTACCTTCACCGGCGGAAGATTGTCCACAGAGATATTAAACCCTCGAACCTATTAATCAACTCGCAAAAACAGGTCAAGATAGCCGATTTCGGGGTGTCCAGAATCTTGGCGCAGACGATGGATCCGTGTAACTCGTCGGTCGGCACGATTGCCTACATGAGTCCGGAGAGAATCGACACCGATCTCAATCACGGAAAGTACGATGGGTACGCCGGAGATATTTGGAGCTTAGGGGTGAGCATTCTCGAGTTCTATCTGGGTCGATTTCCGTTCGCGGTTGGGAGGCAAGGTGATTGGGCGAGCCTCATGTGCGCAATCTGCATGTCGCAACCTCCAGAAGCTCCGCCCACGGCGTCGAGGGAGTTTCGGGACTTCATCGCCTGTTGTTTGCAGAGGGATCCGGCGAAGAGATGGACCGCCGCCCAATTGTTGCGCCACCCTTTCATTACACAGAACTTTAGCTCCGGCGCCGCCAATAACAACCACCAGGTTCATCATCCTCCCCAACTACTACCTCCACCTCGACATTCTTCGTCTTATTCTTGTTGATTTCTTTTCCTTTCTTCTTTTTTTTTTTTTGGGTTTATTAAGTTGTGTAATTTTCTTGTGCGAATGGGGCGGATATTGATTAAAGATTGGAGAAAATATTGGGAGGTAATCTGTTACTTTGAGATTTATATCAATCAAGCTTGTCTTCCGATGCTGTTTACCTGAAAAGGAAAATCTATATCTTTCAAGATTGGCCCATTTTTTTGGATTCCTATTTTTTTTTTCTAGAATAAGAAATTTACATATTGGATTTGGAAATTGAATTTCTGGGTACTGAATTTATTTTCCATTTTGAGTCAATTTTCCTTGTATGACTGATGAAGAATCAAACAATTGTTGAATCTTTTAAGCTACTATACTCCTGGGTCAATGGATTGCCTTTGTAATGTCAATGCATGAATCTCCCCATATCTGCATAATCTTTTTCCTCTCTTATAAACCCTATCTCCATACTCAAATGATGAATGTTGGATTCAAATCTGTACCATCTTCTTGTTGGGCCAAGTTTCTAAATTAGTAGAGATTTGGTTGGATTTTTTCAGAAAATCTTGTATTCACTGTTAGAGCATTTTTATCTTTCAACTTTTTCCTTCATGGAAGTACATGCCATGAATGAGGGAAGCATATAACATTTCTCATTTGGGCATGTGACCTTCTAAGATAAATTAGGCCATTCTAGTGACCTTTGGAGCCCCATTTTGATTACAAAAATGCTCGGTACACAACCACTAAACGTGGAATTAATTACACCCCTCTCGTAGAGGTGTGGAACCTGTTGTTGCAGTAGGCTTCATCTCTTGCGAGAGGAATGCAATATTCAGAAATCTTATTTTCATTGGAAGGGAATATTAGATTTTTAAAGAAATTTGAAGGAATAAATTTATATAATCTTGAAATATTTAGAAACTGTATTATTAAGATTGAGAAATTTCTTCGGAACCTGGGAGATGGTATCTGCTGCCTTTAGTTTGTCTACGAGCACATATTTGATTGGTCGAATTAGACATGCGATTGAATTATATATTTTATGTGATAATATTTTTTTTGTTTAAATTCAGTAAGTGATTAGAGAATTTTGCATCTATTGGATAACTAATATCACAAAATGTGGGATATAAAATGTTTAAGAAAATATAGTATTAATAATTTATTTATTACTAATTTAATGAGACTACTTATTAAATAAAATTATATATTTCTTCATTATTAATTCGATCAATCAAATATGACCAAAATTTTAGGGCATTTTAGATAATGGGAAATGATATGGTTTGGTATAATAATGTAATTAATCTTGTTCGATGTTTTAGTTTCTCTTCCATATTCTATATATGCGATGTTCCAAACTTTCTTGTTTAAATTTTTGTTCCCATACAAACTGGTTATTGTATCCATGTGGAAAGGAAGCATTGGAAAAGTTGCTGCCTACCAAATTCTGTGAATTGCTACAATTGATTTGGCTGTCCGTGCGAATTCATCAAATACTTTGATGATGCGTTTTCTTTTTCTTTTTTCTTATTATAAAAAAGAGATTATTTTTTTCCTTTCTCTATTTGGGCTAAATTTTAAAAAATTTATTTATTTATTTTGGTTTAAAAAAATTATTTTTTTAAATCTTCTTAATAAAATGAGCTCAAAAACTAAGAAAATTTGATAAAAGATGGGAAAAAAATCCACTAGAAGTTAGAATAAGCAATATAAAATATGACGTATTGACTTATTTTATTTTTGTTTTTTATGAATTATTTTTATATTTTGATAAAAAAAATTACTTTTTCAATTCATCTTAACGAGAGGAGTAAAAAAATGATAATGATTTGATTAAATGATGAATTTTTTATTATTAAAAATAAAAAAAATAATTATTCTATGGGAGTGTTTGGCAAGTTTTTATTACTAATTTTTAATTTTTTGCTATTAATTTTAGTTATAAGTTATAATTTTTTTTAAATACTCATAGTTTTTATTATAATTTATAATTATTATTTTTATATTTTAATTACAAGTTACAATCTATAAACTACTAGCAGTAGTATTCTCAAACACCTCTAATATAATTTGACTTTTTTGGTTTGGCTGGGCCAACACGAGCTCTGTTGGTTTTCACGGCACCTATTTCAGATTCTATTTTAATATGTCAAATTGATTATTTTATGGATCATACAATAGTAACAAAAATGAGAAACTCATTGTTTGGCAGCGTGATTTATTACATAAATGAGAAACTCATTGTTTGGCAGGGTGGTGCTAATATATTATTAATGAAAAGTGATCTCTACCCTATGTGTTTTAAAGAAATTTTACTTTCAAAATGACTTTCGGCCTACCTAATCCATCAGCGTACCAATAGTGAGATTTGCGAATATGCCAATCGAGTAAAAAAAGATCGTTGTACGTACGCCCTTTATGAATCCAGGCAAATTATCCCAAAATAATCTTTATTTTGAAGATTCTTTGTCTTTCTAATGCATTAAAATTTATTGAATCGTATTTTAAGATTCTTATTCAATTAACAAGAATTTTTTAAAAAAAATTTAAAAATCTAAATGTATTACGAATCTCACATCAAGTAATTAAAGAGGTACATTAGATTAAATTTAACAAAACATTTCTTTAAAAAAAATTTAAAGACCTTCACGACATAAAGAAAAAACTCTCCACACATGCTAAACTAAATTTTTATGCGGAGAGAATTACAAATTACAAATCTCGATGTAGAAAAGTATTATTAAAATGTACTACAAAACCTAACAAATAAAAGATAAAAGCACACTAACATGGCCTGTGAGAGAGGATTATTGCCACCACGTCTTTCTTCCAAGTCAAAAAATTCTAAAATTTGTGCAGTGAGAAAGAGACTAAACCAAATGCTTCAGTGATAAGTTCGACATAATTAACGGCTCTTTTAAGTCTTAATGTATTGATTTATAATTTTCAAGACAAAAGATTCTAACATGCAATTGATTACACACTGGGGAATAATATTCCATAACACTGGAAATAATGTGAACAAATTGTGCCATAATTGGGTTCTTTTGTCGAATTGGTACATAAGCACAATGCACAACGCCTCAATCTTAAAGATGCCCCACATAAAGTTCATTTGCTGATTATTTAATTTTAATATGGTATTGGTAATAGGATACTCAACTAGGTGGCCCTAATTGATAATTAACTTAAAACCTAATTTTTAATTTTTTTTAGAGAGATTGAAAATCAAATGCCGAGCAAGCATCCACGTCAATGAGATAACAATCAGTACAAGATTTAAGCAGTTGACTATCAAAGTCGCTCAAGCTCAAGTAGCTCGACTACTCGAGCTTGAGCAAATTTATACAACTTAGCTACTAAAAGCCGACCTGAATAGATCTCAAGACACAATCATCCGAGGTCTGAAACCGTACACCTAGACCTGACACCATCGTCGTTGTGTCAGGAATGGTTAGCCAAGCCCCAAAGCCAAAGTGTCGAGGATTGTTGGTCAAATCCCATATAAGGCCCAAAAGCAAATGAGAAAGTCCTGACAGAGTAAAAGGAACACTCAACCCAAATATTAATGGGGATTCACCTTTAGCTGATGGCACAAGTGAAGAAAGGACAACTCAACCCAGGTCGGGTTGAGTCAAACTTTCACAATAAAAGGCAGGAGAATCACAACTAACGTACGCAAACACTAATCTTAAAGCAAAAACTCTGCTCAACTTATCTCTCTTTCTATACATAAGCTAATCTGTTCGTCGGAGGGTCCTCTAGTTGAGCAATCAACGAAGCATCTCTAACTCTTTTCTTGTGTAGGCACATGTGGACGACACTTATACGCACATTGACCAGTGAGGACGGGACTAGTATATCTACACACCTCTACAATTTGGCGCCATCTATGGAGTTTCTACAAAAGAATGCCTTCCTGATCGTAAGCCATGAGAACCATGCCTGTAGTAACCAACTAAGGGATCACTCTAAGCCACACTTTGAAGCTTCACGTACGAGCCATCGTGCATGGAGCAACCAAAGAAAGATGCATCGGATTCACTCCATGGTCCACGTTGGTGGATTAAGAGTCAATCGAATGAAGAACACCTCCAACGAGAGCTTCAACTGATCCACACCACATGAAAGAGACTTTCTTCCCCATTACTCCTTGCAACGGGTGGTGGAATAATACCAAGATGAATTGGACAGACGTGACCAGTAGCTAGCTAGGCTGAGACCAGGGGAATTTGGACAATGAAGGTCAGAAAGCAAGAACTTACTCTCAAGCACGAGAGGTGGAATTTTCCCCGAGGTAGAGCCGTATGTCTAGAACTAATAGATGAAGGTTGGGCCATACACAAACTTCAAGCAACACTCATGTTGAAACGATATCTCGGGGAGTGGTGAGGACTAATCCAGGGGAGGATCCCCGTACGAAGGACCAGAGACCTAGAAAGATGACCAAATGGAGGACCTGCGACAATGGTTGCATCTACAGCTTGAGGGAAGGCTCTAACCTCCCTTAGGGAGGTCGGATAAAGCTATAGCACGAAGGGCCTTAGAGTAGATCTCAACCTCCCCCTTTTTAAGAGAGGTGGATGAGATGAAGCCACCATGCAAGTTTTAGGCCCTAAGATTCACCATTTACGATGGGAAGACGGACTCGGTAAGCCATATTAGACATTTCAGGAAAATGATGGTACTCTGGAGCGGGAACGACCCCATGATGTGTAGGCTATTCCCACTAGTTGGGAGGTTGCTCTAAGGTGGTTTGACAAGCTCTCTGCCGGTTTAGTTGGGACCTAGAAGCAACTGGTTGAATTCTTCGCAACACGATTTATCACCAACAGCAAGCAACCCGAGGAGATTGACTCGATCCTTAATCTCAAAAATTGGAAAGAGTGAAAACCTGAGGGATTATGCTTGGCAGTATTGGAAAACATTTAACGACATCGATGACTACAACGAGCAGTTAGCTGTAGGCTCGTTTAGGCTTTGCTTAGATAAGACCCACAAACTAAGGCAGTCTTCGACCAAACGACTAGTAACTAATATGGCTAAGCTGATGCAGAGGATTGAACAGTACACAAAGGTTGAAGAAGTCATGGAGGAACCCATTGCCGAGGTGCCAGTATAGACTAAGGAAAGACAAGTAGGCAAAAAGGACAACGAAAAGGCTAAGAGGAGGCTATGTAGTAATTAAAATCATAAATGTTCTAATTTATTATTTATAAATTATAAAAAGTTCATATAAATATAAATATATATATGAGGTTAAGATTCATCGTATATTGAAACACGACAACTAATATATATTTTAGGCGGGTTGAGTTGATTGCGTGTTTAAAGAAATATATCCCGCAACCAACTTACATTCCTTATTTTTTTTACTCAACCCAATCTGCTCACTCACATAACCTGCACGGGTTGGGTTGGGTTGGATTAACGGGTTGGAGCGAGTTAGCGAGTTGTTTGTACACTTCTAGTAAATACATAAAGGAAAGCACATGAGGAAGAGACGATCAGCAAAATTGAGAATTTAGACTAAGATACAAATTCAAAATCTTGGAGGAAAGTGCTAATAACTACCGGTGCCTTATAAATAATAATCAAAGATTCAAATAAAGCTCCCGGGGTCTTAACAGTTTAACATATTTTCTTCATTCTTAATTTCATGAGAGTAATTCGCAGCTTGTAATTGTAGTTTACAGCAATATCCGTTGCGGTAGAAATCCATGAGTAGCTTTTATAACTATCATCTTTGAAAAGATGCGAAGATCATTTGTATCTTTTTTGAATTATCAATGAAATGTGTTTTTTTCTTCCTCGATATCTTTGGTTTTTGTTTTTGTTTTAATTCTCTTATGTTAGCCATTGTTTGTGAAATTCAATGCTTGCTTGTGTTTGGCTTAATATTTCTTTTGTAAGCACTATTTTGTCCTTCCTGGCATGCTTCTGGTACTAAATTCAACTAAAAAGCTAAACAACGTTAGTAGTAAATAAGTTATCACTGTAGGAATATTGTTGTATTTTAAAATGTGGTGTGAGCTAAATAGTGTATTTTAAATTTAGTATTTTAATTTGACTTTTTAATTTTTGGAGATTTAGTAAGGGGTCTTATTTTTAGTACTTATTTAGGAATAAGTCTTGTAGACTTTTAAACCATCCCATAGGATTCTATTTTTAAAGTTATTATTATTTTAGACAATTGAATCCTAATTAAAGTGCATTAATGTTACACACACACACACACACACACACACACATATATATATATATATATATACTTTTTTTTTTTTCTGTTTTTGGAGAAAGAGAGATTTTTATTGATCATTTGTGGATGCCGTGGCATCTTTACATAGCAATGGAAAAGCCCGTTCAGAACAATTATCTTTGCAAATTTGCCTATCCTCCGCATTCAAAGCAAATTTTGCAAACTTATGAGCAACTCTATTTCTCTCTCTACTAATATAAGCACAAGTCCCGCGAGAGAAATCTGTAAGAAAGTTTTTGCAATCACGTATTATGCTGCCTATAGCTTAAAAATCTTCCCCGGGTTTGTTGACAACTGTGACAACATTTAAGGCATTACTCTTCATCTCGCTGCTGGAAAAAGAGAGGTCTTTTGCGAGTCGCATTTCATAGAGGATAGCAAGGGCTTTGGTAACTTCTGGGGAGCTCCACCGTGGTAGTCTTTGCGATAAACTAGCTACAAAACCACCCTTCTAATCTCTAATTATCGCCCCAAGGCCTGCATCCTTCTTCTTTGTGTCGTATGCTCCGTCCACATTTATCTTATAAGAGCCTTGAACCGATGGGGTCCAGATCTGAGGGTTCTTGCTTGGTGATCCATTTGTACTATGTGATTCCTTACCTCGTGCAACAATGTATTGAGATATTAGATCTTTTGCCCTTGTAATCTAGGATTCTGCTTGTGCAACTTTTTCAGAAAAGACAATAGAATTTCTTTCATTCTAGATTGCCCAGGCAACAACCCTAAACCAGCCGCTTCTCTCTTTGTTTTGTGAGAGGATTACTCCTTGTACCCAATCATAGAACTGATCTGTTTGAAGATCTAGTATGTGGTGTAAGTTCGCCTCATTCCAGATTGCTTTAGCCTTTTCACAACCCATCAGCACATGTTCAATTATCTCATTAGCATATCTACAGCATCTGCATGTTGTGTGGAATGGGATATTCTTGCTTGCCAACCTCGTCATTGTTGGTAAGGCTTGGGAGCATGCTCTCCAAAGAAAGATTCTAATTTTTTACGGAATTTAGAGATTCCACATTTTTGTCCACCAACTAGCATCTAAATTCCAACTCGGCCCTGCTTTAAAAATTGATTAGTCATCTTCTTCTTCCCTTTTTGTAACACTCCGACCCTTTTCATGGCAATGATATTGTCACACCGCTTTCCAAAAATACAAAATCGATAAAGAATATTATCACATCCTGAGATTGCACAGTTTTTTCTTCACGTTACAGCAAAGGTAGTGACTAAAGGCATTCAGGTGAGACATGGTATTATTATATTTTTCAGTATACCCAAATCGGCGTCTACCAAACAAAATTCTCAAATTGAAATTATTTATTTATAGGATACATGTAACTATACATTAACTACGAGCTTTGAATTATAAATTTAACGACTGTGGTAGATCAACTTTAGCCATCTCTACTATCTGCAACTACAAAGGTTACAGTAGAGTGTATTTAGTATTATAATGAACAAGATAAAAAAATAGTCCTTCTACTAAAACATCATGCTTTCCATAAGAAAAGTAAGATATTGCATGCACTTGTCACAAAATTACATAAATAACCTTATCAAGTTTTTAGGATCTCACAAATTATAACAAACTTTTCTCAATTTTTGTAAAAGTAGTACTTTAAGCTCAACAACCACAAATTATGAAATTCACTATTTCAAAATAAAGTTTCTGGTATAACCACCTCAATACAAAATAATCATGTCACATTCATACCGAACAGTGACTAACTAGTCGTTAACCTCACGACCGGGAGTTTCGACGGTACCGTAACCTCAATTCTTAATACACGAATTAGCAACATGATGGAATGAGGGCCACTCTCCACCAAGTACGAGTGGTATGTGTTGTTCGAGACATATAACTCGCAAAGCCTTTAAAGCAAAAACTCCCGCTCAACGGGCAACCTCCCCCACATGGAGCAACAACACCCATAATTGGGCAACCTCCGTTAACGGGATATAAAGGGCTGAAAACCCTTGTAACTTGGCACTTTGAAATAGTAGCACATTATCAAAAACTTTTTTTTATATACTCATGCTTTGTAAAAAGTGCAGCTAGCATATTTAAAAATATTATGGCATTTGAAAAAAAAATCTCGCTATCACAATTTTTCATACTTAAAAAACATGGATAAAAAGCAAGTTTAAAGCAAAATTCATGCATTTTTGCTCAAAATAATACTTAAGCACTCTCACATGCATTTATGTTCAAAAATAATACTACATTTATGTTCAAAATAATACTTAAGTATCTCACTTGTATTTATATTCAAAATAACATTTATATTCAAAATAATATTGTATTTATGTTCAAGATAATACTTAAATATCTCACATGCATTTGTATTCAAAATAATATTGCATTTATGTTCAAGATAATACTTAAGTTTCTCACATGCATTTAGGTTCAAAAATAATACTGTATTTATGTTCAAGATAATACTTAAGCATCTCACATACATTTATATTTAAAATAATATTGTATTTATGTTCAAGATAATACTTAAGTATCTCACATCGACTTAGGCGTGACAACACTCTCCTTGATCTTGATTCCAAAATTTCTAATCCTCCTATATAAAATCTCAATGCATAATGGAGAGAGCGAGAGATTCCATAATAAGGAGAGAAATGGTGGCCGGGGACGGTGGTGGAGGCTGACGGCTGCGTGGGTGGTGTTGGCGGTGTCTGGCGACGGCGGTGGCTGAGCGGCGTCGGGCTCATGGTGGTGGGGCGTTGAGTGTTTGGCTTAAAAGCTCACTGTGTGTGAGAGATGATATGTGATGATATGTTGCCACTAAGTGCCTTTTATAGGATGGCCCAAATCTCTTTCAATAATTACTTTTGATTTGATCTTATCTAGAATCTTATCCAAATTTTTTTCAATCATTATCTTTGATTTGATATTATCCAGAATCTTATCCAAATCTTCTTCAATCATTACCTTTAATTTGATCTTATCGAGAATATTAACCAAATCTTTTTATAATTCTATCAAAATATACATGCAATGAAATCTAGAAATATTTAAAATTCTTATCGTTATATTATTATTTATCAGAAATTTTATTTTTACAGATTTTCTACAACTATCAAATAATATATTATTCTAAGGAGTGGCACGTGTCTTATTTTTATTAACTGTCATGGTAGAATTATTACAATCTACCCTCCTTTAACAAATTTTATCCTCGAAATTTTCGTGCATTTCTACTAAAAAAGGTGTGAAAACTTCTTTTGCATGCCCTCTTTTCGTTCTCAGGTGGCTTCTTCCACCCAATGGCTCCGCCACAATACTTTTACCAAAGGAATGACTTTATTTCGCAGAACTTGTTCCTTTCTGTCTAATATTTGTACTCGTTTCTCTTCATACGTAAGGTCGGGTTTCAGGTCGACTGGTTGCACTGTTAGCATATGAGAAGGATTCGACATGTACTTTCTTAACATTGACACATGAAATACGTCGTGTAATCCAGATAACTCCGGAGGTAGGGCTAATTGATATGTTGTGTTGCAAATTCTTTTAATGATCTCATATGGCCCAATGTAACGAGGACTCAATTTTTATTTCTTTTCAAATCTCATTACTCATTTCCATGGTGATACTTTTAAGAATACATGATCTCCGACTTCAAATTTTAGGTCGCGTCTCTGATTATTCGCGTAATTTTTTTGTCGGTCTTGAGATTGTTTCAATCTTTCTCGAATCAACTTTATCTTGCCGGTGGTGATTTGCACAATTTCAGGGTCAAGTAGCTTCCTTTTTTTGACTTCCTCCCAACAGATTGGGCTTCGACATATCCTGCCGTACAGTGCTTCGTAAGTGGCCATTCCTATGGTCGACTGAAAATTATTATTATACGCGAATTCAATCAATGATAAAAGTTCTTCCCAGCTCCCGGCAAAGTTTAGTACACAAGTTACGAGCATATCCTCCAAGGTCTGAATTGTCCTTTCTGATTGGCCGTCAGTTTGCGGGTGAAAGGCCTTACTAAACTTTAACATAGTCCCTAGCGCCTCTTGTAAACTTGGCTAAAATCTGGATGTAAAACGTGGATCCCTATCGGATATTATGGAGACTGATACGCCATGCAAACGAATAATTTCATCAATATAAAGTCGTGCGAACTAATTCATAGGAAACGTCATCTTTACTGGTAAATAGTGTGCTGACTTTGCCAATCTATCAACGATAGCGTCATTACATTTGGGTGATCGTGGTAGCCCAAGTACAAAATCTATGGTGATATGTTCCCACTTTTACTCAGGTACAGATATGGGTTGTAATAATCATGCCGGCTTCTGGTGTTCAATTTTAACATGTTGGCATACTAAACATCTTGCCACAAAGTCTGCCACATCGTTTTTCATCTTATTCCACCAGTATCTTTCCCTTAGATCTCTATATATCTTCGTGCTTCCAGGGTGCATTGTGTATGCTGCATTATGAGCTTCATCTAAAATTTGCCTCCTTAACTCTTCATTATTAGGCACATATAGTCGATGCCCAAACCATAAGACATCATCTCGAACCTCATACTCCATTTTTCCTTTAGCAATTGCCTCTACTCTTATCTTATCCACTTGACTGTCTGCTAACTGGGCAGCTCGAATCTGGTCTAACAAGGTCGGTCTTATCCTAAGAGTTGCTAATAAGCACCCATCTTTTCCTATTGCAAAGGTAATTTCGAGCAATTTTATTTCAAAAAATGCATTATTTTGTACTGCCCGAAGATGTGCTATCCTTCCTGATGACTTCCAACTTAGAGCATCTGCTACCACGTTAGTCTTTCCCGGGTGGTAGTGAATTGTACAATCATAATCATTAATTAGTTTCATCCACTTTTTTTGTCTTAGGTTCAACTCCTTTTGGGTGAAGACATACTTTAAACTCTGATGGTCGATGAATATCTCACAGGTGACCTCGTATAAGTAATGTCTCCATATTTTGAGTGCGAAGAATATTGCAGCCAATTCTAGATCATGGGTAGGATAATTTCTCTCGTGAGGCTTTAACTGTCTAGATGCATATGGTATCGCTTTTCCATGTTGCATCAGAGCACAACCTAACCCTTGGTGTGATGCATCACTATAGACTACAAAACCTTCATTGGCTGATAAAAGGATGAGTACAGAAGCTGACACCAACTTAGACTTTACTTTTTGGAAATTGCATTCACACTGGTTAGACCATTCAAACTTCACATTCTTTTGGATTAACCGAGTTAAGGGTTTTGCGATTAAAGAAAAGTCTCGAATAAATCTTTGATAATAACTAGCAAAACCCAAAAAGCTACATATCTCTGTTACGTTGGTTGGTCTCACCTAATTTACTACAGCCTCAACTTTTGCCGGATCTACTTGAACTCCTTCCCCTGATATGACATGACCTAAGAACACCACTCGGTCCAACCAAAATTCACATTTAGACAACTTTGCATACAGTTTGTGGTCCCTTAGAATTTGTAAAGAATTCCTCAAATATTTCGTGTGTTCTTCCTTACTTTATGAATATATCAGAATGTCATCTATGAATACAATCACAAATTTATCCAGAAACTTCTTAAACACCTGATTCATCAAGTCCATAAATACTACGGTTGCATTAGTCAACCCAAAATGTATTACTACAAACTCATAATGACCATAGCGAGTTCTAAAAGTAGTCTTGGATATGTCTGATTCTCTCACTTTCAATTGATGATACCCAGACCTCAAGTCGATCTTCGAGAATACTTGTTCTCATTGTAACTTATTGAAAAGATCATCTATCCTCGGCAAGGGATACTTGTTCTTGACAGTTATTCTATTCAATTGTCGATAGTCAATACACATCCTAAGCGTTCCATCATTCTTCTTAACAAATAACACGGGTGCTCCCCAAGGTGAGGCACTAGGGCTGATGAATCCTTTGTCCAACAATTCTTATAATTGCTCCTTCAATTCTCGTAGCTCTGCAGGGGACATCCTATAAGGAGGGATGGATATAGGGGTTGTACTTTAGTATAGATCAATGGTAAACTCCACTTCTTGTTCTGAGGATACTCCAGGTAGGTTTTCTTGGAACACATCTGGGAACTCATGAACTACTGGTACTTCTAAAAGTTTTTTTCTTTTCATTTCTGTGTCTACCATGTGGGCTAAAAATTTATAACAGCCTTTCTGTAATAATTTTGAAGCCTTAATGGCTGACACAGTACGAAGAAACTTCCTACCTTTATCCCCTTGAAAAACAAATTCCACTTCTCCGGGTATTCTGAATGTTGCTTTTTTCTCAAAACAGTCTAGTGATGCATGGCAGGAGGACAACCAGTCCATCCCGAGAATTATGTCAAAATTTATATGCTTAAAGGCATCAAATCTACCATCATGTCTTTGTCTCCTATCTTCAACAAATAATTTTTGTACACACTTCTGATTATAACTTCTTCTCCTACTGCGGTAGCAATTGTTATTATGCAACCAAGAGGTTCCATCTCCACAACTCCTACTTGTTTTATGAATGTGGGCAATACGAATGAATGTGTAGATCCAGGGTCTATCAAAACATATGCGGTTTGATTAAAGGCTATAAGTGTACCTGTCACCATATCAGGAGTAGCCTGTGCATCTTGTCGAGTAATGGCAAACACCCTTCCTAAAATTCTTGACGGCTCCATCGGACCTTTTCCTTTATTCTGTTCATTCCTTGCAGATCCGTTATTCTCCATGATTTGATAACTTGCTTAGACGTCCAAGTGGGACCCTATGCCTGCAGAACGCGTTTCCCAAATGGACCTCAAAGCCAATTAATCAGACGTCCAAAGGCAAGGGTATGATATTCCAAGACCTATACCAAAACTAAAAAAGACACACCTATCCTACGGTCCACCACAGACCAAACTCTAACAAGTCTACAGAATCTAAAACCTGAGGTTCTGATACCAAAATTGTCACACCCCTTTCCAAAAATACAAAATCGATAAAGAAATATTATCACATCCTGAGATTCTACAGTTTTTTCTTCGCGTTACAGCGAATGTAGTGACTAAAGAAATTCAGGTGAGACATGGTATGATTATATTTTTTAGTATATTCAAATCGGCGTCTAACAAACAAAATTCTTAAACTGAAATTATTTATTTATAGAATACAAGCAACTGCACATGCTTCGGATAAGCTATCATGTATTCCCAAACCAGCATCTATTTTACAAAAAAAAAAAATTAACTACGAGTCTGAGATTATAAACTTGACGACTGTGGTGGATCAACTCTAACCATCCTTACTATCTGCAACCACGAAAGTTACATGAGGGTGTATTTAGTATTATAATGAACAAGATAAAAAAAATAGTCCTTCTACTAAAATATCATACTTTTCATAAAAAAAAAAGATATTGCATCCACTTATCACAAAATTTCATAAATAACCTTATCAGATTTTTAGGATCTCACAAGTTATAACAAACTTTTCTCAATCTTTGTAAAAGTAGCACTTTATGCTCAACAACCACAAATTATGAAATTCACTATCTCAAAATAAAATTTCTGGCATAACCACCTCAATACAAAATAATCATGTCACATTCATACCCAACAGTGACCAAGTAGTCGTCAACCTCACGACCGGGAGTTCCGATAGTACCGTAACCTCAATTCTCAATGCACGGATTAGCAACATGATGAAATGAGGGCCACTCCCCACCAAGCACGAGTGGTATGTGTTGTTCGAGACATATAATCCGCAAAGCCTTTAAGGCAAAAACTCCCGCTCAACGGGCAACCTCCCCCACAGGGAGCAACAACACCCATAATTGTTCAACCTCCCCTAACGGGATATAAAAGGCCTGAAACCCTTGTAACTTGACACTTTGAAATAGTAGCACATTATCAAAAACTTTCCTTTCACATACTCATGCTTTGTAAAAAGTGCAGCTAGCATATTTACAAATATCATGGCATTTGAAGGAAATATCATGCTATCACAATTTTTTATACTTCAAAAACATGGATATAAAATAAGTTCAAAACAAAGTTCATGCATTTTTGTTTAAAATAATACTTAAGTACTCTCACATGCATTTATGTTAAAAAATAATACTGCATTTATGTGCAAAATAATACTTAAGTATCTCCAATGCATTTATATTCAAAATAATATTTATATTCAAAATAATATTTATATTCAAAATAATATTACATTTATGTTCAAGATAATACTTTAGCATCTTACATGCATTTAGGTTCGAAAATAATACTGCATTTATGTTCAAGATAATACTTAAGCATCTCACTTGCATTTATATTCAAAATAATATTGCATTTATGTTCAAAATAATACTTAAGTATCTCACATGCATTTAGGTTCAAAAATAATACTGTATTTATGGTCAAGATAATACTTAAATATCTCACATGTATTTATATTTAAAATAATATTACATTTATGTTCAAAATAATACTTAAGCATCTCACATCGACTTAGGCGTGACAACGCTCTCTCCTTGATCTTGATCCCAAAATTTTTAATCCTCCGATATAAAATCTCAATGCATAATGGAGAGAGCAAGAGATTCCATAACAGAGAGAGAAATGGTGGCCAGGGACGGTGGTAGAGGCTGACGACGGAGTGGGTGGTGTCGGCGGCGTCCGGCGACGGCGGTGGCTGAGCAGCGTCGGGCTCACGGTGGTGGTGGTGTTGAGTGTTTGGCTTAAAAGCTCACTTGGTGTGATAGATGATATGTGATGATATATTGCCACAAAGTGCCTTTTATAGGCTGACCCAAATCTTTTTCAATCATCATCTTTGATTTGAACTTATCCAGAATCTTATCTAAATTTTCTTCAATCATTACCTTTGATTTGACCTTATCCAGAATCTTATTTAAATCTTCTTCAATCATTACTTTGATTTGATCTTATCCAGAATCTTATCCAAATATTTTTATAACCCTATCAAAATATATATGCAACGAAATCTAAAAATATTTAAAATTCTTATTGCTATATTATTATTCATCAGAAATTTTATTTTACAAATTTTCTACGAACTATCAAATAATATATTATTCTAAGGAGTGACATGTGTCTTATTTTTATTAACTGTTATGGTACGGGTTATTACAGATATTGTCTACTTTGGGTAAAGTTCTCACAGTTTTGTTCTTCTCGAGAGGTCAACTATCCTTACATTACTCCAACATGAGCACGTTTAACTGAGTTCTGCTAGGGTCTCAATCACTCGAAAAAAGGTCTCGTTGTTATGTAGGGGTCTAATGCTTTTCGTTTATAGTCCAAAAACTCTTCATTCCTTTCCGACGTGGGATACCATGATATTACAATCTATCCCCCTTAGGGTTACACGTCCCAGTGCAGTAGCCTGCCAACTTCAGTAGCCTATTAGTTCTTATCAACCTGCCCACTCAGCAACCCACTCACATGACACGCAAGACGACAGGGGCCCTCACTCGGAGGTGAGGAGTGTTGGCTCTAATACCACTTATAACACCTCGACCCTTCTCATGACAACAACATTTTCTGCTTTAGGTAAAACTCTCACGATTTTGTTCTTTCTAGAAGGGTCACTTATTCTTACATTACTCTAACATGAGCACACTTAACTGAGTTCTGCTAGAGCTTCTACCACTTAGGAAAATTTCTCGTTGTTATGTAGAGATCCAAGGTTTTCTCCTTATTGTCCAGGAATTTTTTCTCCCTTTTTGATGTGCGATACCAGGATGTCACAATTTATTTGGCCACCCAGTAGCCTATATTTACCAAGTAAACTCCATCTTTTGAATGAAACCAGATTTGTTCCCTTACTACATGGAAAAGTGGCAAGGCTAATATCATCCCAGCATCGTCAGATAGAAAATTTTCCCTAGTCTTTGTTTAATCCCATCTCAAGTTACTATCGAGCAATTCGCTGACAGTAGTTTCCATTCCCAAACCAGGAGGTGAGAATATCTTCAGCGTTTTCAGTCTAGAGATCCATATGCCTGTGTATACTTTGATATTAGTCCTTGTGGCAACATGCCAGATTGTGCCTCTCTCCAAAAGGTTTCTCCCATGAAGTATGCTTCTCCAAACAAAGGATGGCTGAGAACCCAGTTGCGCTTCCAAGAGCGATTTGTTAGGGAAATATTTAGTTTTAAATACCTGCCACATTAGCAAGGAAGGAGAATGAAGGATCCTTCACCCTTGTTTGGCTAGCATTGCCGCATTAAAAGCCTCAATGGCTTTGAAGCCCAAAGCACCATCCCTCTTTGATTTACATATCTTGTCCCAAGCCACTTAATGGATCTTACGCTTTTCAACATCAGATCCCCACCAAAAGCTACTTGCCAGCATATTGAGCTCCCTTATTAGAGACTTTGAAAGTTTGAAGCAACTCATTGTGTACGTAGGAATGGCTTATGCTACTGCTTTGATCAGCACTTCTTTTTCGTCCTTTGAGATGAGCTTTTCTTTCCAGTCTTGAAGCTTCTTCCATACACACTCTCTGATAGATCAGAACACTCTCTTTCTTTTTCTTTCGATAAGGGCTGAAAGTCCTAGATACTTCTTATGATATTGAACACTTGGGACATTTAACACTTGAGTGATCCTCATCTTGGTGTCTTCTAGCATGTTGGGGCTAAACACAATAGAAGATTTGTCATAATTGATATGTTGGCCTGATGCTTGTTCGTATAAAGTTAGGCAACTCATGAGTTGCTAGGCCTCCTCAACTTTTGATCTGGAGAAAAGCAAGCTAGCTTCCACAAAGAAGAGATGAGTTATTGTAAGACTGTAGCGAGCGACCTTGATACCTTGTAGACGTCCATCAATCGATGCCCTGGATAAAAGCCTGGATACCCCTTTTGAGCAAAGGAGAAAGAGTAAGGGGATAAAAGGTCCCCCTATTGAAGGCCTTGCGTTGGCTTAATACACCCCACTGGCTCACCAGTGATGAGCATGAATAAGGAGACCGAGTTGAGGCAAGCCATAATCTTATTGATCTAGGAAGAGCTGAATCCCATATTCTCCATCGTCTGCTCTAGAAAGATTCATTTAACCTTGTCATACGCCTTACCCAATTCCAGCTTGAGAGCCAGATTCCCCTTTGACTCTTGTTGCTTCTTTATAGAGTGGAGCGTTTCAAAGGCAACCATGACGTTGTTCGTGATGAGTCTATCAAGGACAAATGCACCCTGAGCTTGGTTAATAATATTTGGGAGAATGCTTTTCAGACGTTTTGCAAGGATTTTTGCAATCAACTTGTAAATCACATTACATAAATTGATCGGCTTGTAATTAAAAACCTTTTTAGGAGTTTGCACTTTTGGAATCAGGCCGATATAAGTAGCATTAATTGAATCAAGAGATGCACCATTATTAAGGAGGTTTAAACACAGGGAGAGTACATCTGTACTCTTAATGTTCCAATAGTGTAGATAAAACAAAACTGGCATTTCGTCTGGTCCTGATGCTTTCTAAGGATGCATTTGTTAAAGTTATTATTTTTTTGACTTATTTTGATTGCAATATTTATATTATGTGAGTGAATATTTTTATTTTAAATATTTATATTACTTTTTGAGTGACAATATATTGTTAAGAT
>JAOTRH010090886.1:0-16558 GCA_034768845.1 Heliamphora exappendiculata
TACGAGCCCTATTTGAGCTAAATTGCAGATATTATGTTTTTTTTAACTAAGGTTTTATTTTTTGACTAAAATTTTTTATTTTTTCAAATTATTTTAATGAGATAAACTGAAAAAATAAAAAAATTTGATAAAAAGATAAAAAATAATTTACTAAAGACAAAAATAAGTAACATTAAATTTAGCTTATTGGCTTATTTTTGTCTTTTTGAATTTTTTGATATTTTAATTATTTTTTTATTTTTTTATTTTAATTACTTTTTTATTTTTCTAACTTATCTCAATAAGAGAAGTCAAAAAATATAATAGTTCAACCAACCAATAAAAAAAGTTTATTAAAAAATAAAAATAAACTAAATAAACTAACCAAATAAGCAATTATACCAAAATGTAAAAAATGTATGTGTAATTTATCCTATATTATTTGATATGCAATAGGTCCATGAACATTGAATTTAGATGGAACTTGTGTAAAACTTATTATATTAATGTTTATAATTGTATTATATTATTTAATAAAATAAAAAATAATAATATATACATGCACAAATTTAAACTATAGAGATGGCCCACAATTGGGAGAAGATTATGAGATATTTGGAATATTATGTATTATTATTTATATTATATTTTTGATATATGAATATATATACTATGTAAAATATGTGGATTAATTTTGCCTTTTACACCCTCAACAAAAAGTAAGTTTATTGTATGCAAAATGTTTTTTGTTATATAATTAAAGTTTTATTTAATAACTTAATTTTAAATTAAATTTTTTATTTAAAATGTATTGAATAATTTCAAGCTAATATCCCATATTTTTTTAAAAATATCGTATAATTACTCCAATTGTATGAGAACTGTTTCTCTCTTTTTTTTATTTTTTATCTCTCTCACCTACTATTTTTATAAATAAATAAATAAATGCATTAGGCAGAAACAGCCACACCCTGTGAAAAGGAGGTTGTACCTTTCAACACTGTTTACCTATTTCTCCTGATAAGTAGCTTCTTCTACGTAAAGCTTTTTGGATACAAAAGGCCACGCCAAAACTCACCAATTCCAGCTTCTCTCTCTCTCTCTCTCTCTCACACACACACACACACACACACACAACAGTCAGAAATCTTTCTAGACACTTTCAGTTTCCCCATTACAAGAAATACCCACCGCCCACCACTTATTTCTCTCTGATTGGCTTCTATTGGAGTGATCTGATTTAAATTTAGGTCGGGCGTGATTGATTAATTCGGTGGTCCGTGACGGCGGCGATGGCGGACATAGTGAAACAGATCCTGGCGAAGCCGATTCAGTTGGCGGACCAAGTCATCAAGGCCGCCAACGACGCCACTTCCTTCAAGTCCGACTGCGCGGAGATCAAGTCCAAGGTTGAGAAACTAGCCGCCCTCCTCCGCCAGGCCGCCCGCGCCAGCAACGATCTCTACGAGCGGCCCACCCGCCGGATCATCGACGACACCGATCAGGTTCTCGACAAGGCCCTCTCGCTGGTCCAGAAGTGCCGCGCTCACGGCCTCGTTAAACGAGTCTTCATCATCGTCCCCGCCGCTGCCTTCCGCAAGATGGCGTCCCAGCTCGAAAACTCCATCGGCGACGTCTCATGGCTCCTCCGCGTCTCCGCCTCCGCCGCCGACAGCGACAACGGCTACCTGGGTCTCCCTCCCATCGCTTCTAACGAGCCCATTCTCTGCCTCATATGGGAACAGATCGCGATTCTCTCTACTAGGTCGCTCGAAGATCGATCCGACGCCGCGGCCTCTCTCGTCTCGCTTGCCCGCGACAATGACAGGTACGGCATGCTCATCATCGAGGAAGGCGGCGTCGGCCCACTCCTGAAATTGGTTAAGGAAGGGAAACTGGAGGGTCAAGAGAACGCTGCTCGAGCGATTGGTCTTCTGGGACGTGACCCAGAAAGCGTCGAGCAAATTATCCACGCGGGTGCGTGCTTGGTGTTTGGGAAAATCCTCAAAGAAGGTCCAATGAAGGTTCAGGCTGTGGTGGCCTGGGCAGTCTCGGAGCTCGCTGCCCATCACTCCAATTGCCAAGATCTTTTCGCCCAGCACAACATAATTCGCCTGCTCGTCGGCCATCTTGCTTTCGAGACCGTTGAAGAACATAGCAAGTATTCCATCACCAACAAGTCGTCGCTCCATTCCCTCGTCGTCGCCAGTAATAATTTAAAGGCTAATAACAATCTCAATGCGAAGGACGGGGAGGCGGAGGAGGAGAAGAAACAGGCAAATCAGATGCACTATGTGGTTGCCACTACAATGGCCATGAACGGCTTCCGGCAAAGTAATGGCGGAAATCAAACCAATCACGCCAAGACCAACAGCGCAACGCAAAACCATCAAGTGTACCAACACCAACACAGTAATAATTCGCTTCCGGGGACGACTAATACCAAAGGGAGAGAATTGGAAGACCCGTCCACCAAATCCTACATGAAAGCAATGGCTGCAAGAGCCCTTTGGCGCCTTGCCAAGGGAAACTCCCCCATTTGCCAGATCATCACCGAATCAAGAGCTCTTTTGTGCTTCGCCGTCCTCTTAGAGAAAGGACCC
This sequence comes from Heliamphora exappendiculata, assembly GCA_034768845.1. Taxonomy (NCBI): domain Eukaryota; kingdom Viridiplantae; phylum Streptophyta; class Magnoliopsida; order Ericales; family Sarraceniaceae; genus Heliamphora; species Heliamphora exappendiculata. The sequence continues at coordinate 2,583 of JAOTRH010090886.1, forward strand.
GAAGATGTTCAGTACAATTCAGCCATGGCCGTAATGGAGATCACGGCGGTAGCCGAGAAAGACGCCGAATTGAGAAGATCGGCATTCAAGCCCAATTCGCCCGCTTGCAAAGCCGTAGTCGATCAGCTACTGAACATCGTCGATAAGGCCGATTCAGAACTTCTCGTCCCGTGCATAAAAGCAGTTGGGAACCTGGCGAGGACTTTCCGGGCGAAGGAGACGAGGATGATAAGCCCATTAGTAAGGTTGCTGGACGAGAGGGAAGCCGAGGTTTGTAGGGAAGCTTGCGTTGCCCTGGCAAAGTTCGCCTGCGCCGATAACTATCTCCACCACGACCATTCCAGGGCAATAATAAAAGCCGGAGGAGCAAAGCACCTGATCCAGCTCGCCTATTTCGGAGAACAAATTGTTCAGATCCCGTCGTTGATTCTGCTTTGTTACGTTTCAATGCACGTTCCTGACAGCGAAGAACTAGCGGAAGCGAAGGTGCTGACTGTGCTTGAATGGGCATCAAAACAGCCCCACTTGGTCCAGGACGATGGGGTCCAGGCGTTGCTACGAGAGGCCAAAGCCAGGTTGGAGCTTTATCAGTCCAGAGGTTCAAGGGGATTCCACTAATTCAACCCAACTTCTCATCTTCTTGTTTCTCATAAATTAAAGGCTTTTCATAACTTTTTTTTCTTTTTTAACTTTGCTTTATTATCATGATCCATGGAGATGGAGTGTATATACAACTTCACTTGTATGCCATCTTTTAGGAAAGTAGTAATGTGGGTTTTTTTTGTTGCCTTTTTTATTTGCCTTACAGCCTGCTGCTAACCTCAATGGCTGACTTCAATTTTTTCTTATGTTTTATTTTCAAAAACTCCTTAATGCTCTAAAGTATGTCATAACTAGCCCATGATGATGAAAAATCTATAGCTTCCGAACTACAAAGAAGCGATCTGTAGTTTACGAATTGAAAGAAGCGAAACAAAAAGTGAAGTTGTTCATGAGTGCTTGGCCTAGAAGAAGAATGCTGTAGTATTTGTTAAAATTAGTAATTTAAAATTTATAATTTATAATAAAAATTATAATTTATAATTGAAATAAAAAAAATAGTTATAAATTATAATAAAAATTATGAAAATTTAAAAAATTTGTAACTTATAATTAAAATTAATAAATCAACAGTAATTTTGTCAAATATTTTAAATATTCTCATCTACGTATTCACCTGTTTAATACATCAAGCCTAGTTGCCGGGTCGAATTTTTCAGGCCCAAATTGATTTAATTTTTTATACTATATTTGCTTTTTTATTTTAAAGATTTTTCGATGAAATTGCTACTTACAATAGATGAACCAAACTTGTTTGAGAATAATTTTTGCCATCAAAAATAATTTATGCCAAGTTATCAATTCTTTAGAATTTATTTATATAAAATTTTATTTTAACTTTAATTAAACTTTGTTACTGGATAATATGATTGATCTCCTGAGACTAATCTAGTGTGACCCTAAATATAACAAAGAAAAAAAATTTAATGCTGTTCAATACGGTTTGGATTCGGCGTCTTTGGTTTGGCATCGTGCAATATTTCGTTATTGGTAAATTTGTGATGATTATAGATACAAGGACATTGTTGCAGGAGTTGTACCTTTTGTACTGTCTAGCCATGTGAGTTGTACCTTTTGGCTCCAATTAATAAACTAGTTTTAAAATATATTTTTTTATTTTTAATTAAAAATTTTAATTGAATTTAAAATAAATTATTTGGTAACTTAATTTTTAAATTAATTATTTAGATAAAAAAACTAATTTTTTTTATTTTTTTGTTCAAAATAGGAAAAATTTTACAATTTTATATATTTGATATTAACAATGATATTTAATTGATAGTAATAGTAAATAAATTATAAATAAAGAGTATTATTGTATTTTAAAAGTTGTGGGAGTTTAAATAAAATTTTCTGAAAATTTATGTTATAATTTGACTTTTTAACTTTTTAACTTTTTTATTTTTTTGTCAAACAGGTAAATTTGATTTTTTGACATTTTTAAACAAAAAGCTAAAGTTGTCAATAAGGACTTTATCTTACTTTAATAATTGAAATTATTTATTTTATAGTTTTTTGTATGAAAATTATTCATTTAAAAGATAAACATAATAAATTAAATTAGTTGAACATCATTAAATATTTGAACAAATTAAATTTGTTTTTAAAAAATAAATTGTGTATTTTGCCATTTACAAATTATATTTTTTAAAGACAAATATAATTTATTTAAATATTTATTAATTTTTTAAATAAATAATTTACACATTAAAATAATAAAATGAATAATTTCAATGATTAAAGCAGGATGGAAGTAGGGTCCAGGGCCGGAACTGAAGCCCTACCATCCATATTTAGGACCGTAAGGAATCCAAGATAGCTTTTTGTTGTAAAATGACTAATTTGCCATCCGTGTGATGACGTTTAATCTCCACCAATTGTGTAATGAAGACGACAATATTGACATTTCAAGTATAATAATAATAATAATACTTGGGTGAATAATTTTTTCCCGAAAAGCCGTTTAAAAACAAAACAAACTACACAAAAGCCTTAAACCAGCCCAAACCATTGACCTTTTAAGAACCCACAAATTAGGGAACGACTCAAACTCACAAATGTTGGTTTTGGTAGTGATATGACGGAGATAAAGGCTCTGTTTGGGTGGTTTGCTTATTTATTTATTTATTTATTAATAAATAAATGAAATTCTATTTAAGTTATATCGATTGAGTAATTTGTGATTTATTACTTATTTATTTATAAGTTAGCTACCTAAATAAATTTATTTACTTATAAGTCAACTTATTTACGTATTTAGCTATTCAAACGAATTTATTTATTTATTTATTTATAAGTCAGTTTATTTGATTTATAAGTTAATTTATTTGTTTATTTGACTACCTAAACGAACTTATTTGCTTCTTTTTTTATTTTTAACTTATTTAATTATCTAAACGATGCGACTTATTTTTTAATTTATAAGTTAATAAATAAATAAACAAAATTATCCAAACGGAACCAAAATCCATAGCGAATACCATTTATATCTGTCTCTCCGTAGCCAAACCCAAAATAAATAAAGCGGCTGCCAGAAGTCTGAAGACGAAAAAAAAGGCAATGGATTACCATTGATTTTAATTTTTTTATAGAGAGAAAAATCATTTGCAATGAATTTTCCTAAGATAAACATGAATTTGACCCATTTTAATTTTAAATAGTTATTTATTTACTTATTTTATTTTATTTATTTTCGTTTAGTAAACTTTTTTTTTCTATAGTTTTGTAACTTCTATACTTTTTAGATTGTTTGAGATGCGCTAAAAAAAAATAGACATTTTGCTGAAAATATGAAAGATGAAACTAACAAAAAAAAAATGAAGGAAAAAGTAATTAGAAGAATTAGATAAGCTATTTTTTATACTTTGTTCGTCTTTTGTGATTTTTTTTTTGGAATAACAAGAAGAAGAAGAAGAAGAGACAAGGGAGTTAGGAAAATTTAAATTTGAAGTCATCAGGTTACATGGCGGGAAAAATACTGGTGGAAGGCACTCAAGCCCTTATTGCCAACTTGATTTTTTTGATTTTTGGGATAAAAATATAAAAAAGCCAACTTTGTTAGATTGACAAAAATACAAAATAATAAAAAAATTAAAAAGCTAAATTGTCAAATTAAAATACAAAATTTTAAAATATTTAAATTAAGTTTTTACCACTTTTAAAATACAATAATACCACTTATTCATAACTTATTTACTATCACTACAAATTATGTATAATTGTTAATATTAAATATATAAAAATGTAAAAATGTCAAATTTTAAACAAAAAGTAAAAAAATTAACTTTTTACCCAAACAACTAACTTAAAAAAAGCCAAATCGAAAATATTAATTTGATTCCTGAGTTAATTTGAAATTAATCCGAACTAACCAAAAAATTGAACCATATAGACCCAATTAATACACACATAAAATAAAATTTAAAAATATTAACCATTAAATTACATATATAATTATTGTGAAATTCATATAAAAAAATAAAAAAATTTCTAACTTTACAAATTAAAAAAAAAAGAATCATTAGATTAAATAATTACTATTAATTGTTATTTATTTGTCATATATCATTTATTTATATGAATTTTTTGTAAAATATTTGTAATTTATTTCAGTAAATGGATTATAAAATAATTATTCTAAGTTTTTATTTCATACTTTTATTATACTGTATGGGTGTTAATTTTTTTTAAATTTTTAAAACTTATACATGGTAATTTTTTCATGAACGCAAAGTAGCTTTTAAATCCATGAAACCGTAATTCTAAACCGAACCAATTCGATTTTTATTTGTTTGATTTGGTTTAGTTCTACAAAATAATTAAGTTAATTCTGGGTCTAAGAAATTTGAACTAATCATAATTGGTTCGGTCTTAATACACCATCGAACCATACCGACACATGTACACCCTGCCTCCAATAATACATTCAAAACCAAACCCTCGACCTTGGCAATAAAGAGAGCAATAACTATCAATAACTGAGGAGCAACACATTTAAGATTTGGGGGCTAACCTTTGGTTCAGAGAGACCTCAGATAAGTACAGAAATAGAGAACAAGAAATACTGAACCAGGTATCATCAATAAGTAAAATATTAGAAGAGGCCACAGTTAATTAGTCTAGAGATTAAAGAGAATCCCCTAGATTCAATATGTACAACTGTTTGTTGCAAGAGATTCTCATTTTCTTTCTTTTTTCATTTCCATTCACTTTCTTTTGCGTGTTTCTTCTTCTAGCTCTTTTTTCGGTGTTTCTCTTTTGGTTCTTTTCTAATTCACCCCTGTTGAGTTGAACCAACAGTTCAAGTTAAAATAATAATCCATATTAAGGAACTCAAATGGAGAGGAATGAGCACATGGCAGAACAAGAAGGTAACCGGCCTTGTGCTCCCCTTCAAAAGTTGCAAATAGATCTAAAAAGTATTATTAGATAACTTGCATAAGCAACATAAAACTAAAAGAATTAATGTCAGGAATAAATTTGTGTAGGACACCCAAGTCCAAGTTGATGAACCAGTCTACCCGCTATAAACTTGACGACCAATAATTAGGATGTGAAAATCTCGTATCACAAACAAACTAGCAAACAAGTGCATGTACACATGCAAGTGTCTGCACACACAACAGACAACACCGATAACAAACAATGCATAAAGAGAAGAGCTAACATGTGGACATAGGTTCACCAAACCGAAGTAAGTATTGCAATTCAATCATTTGGGCTTGGCTATATGAGCCTTTATTCCTCCATTTCGTTCTGTTAATGCTATATATTCAGGTAAATTTAAATAGAAGAGCTATCATGGGCATATAGGTTGCTTATTGTAATCTGGGTTTTCCCGCAAAGGGTTCCTTGTTATCAGGAAAAAAAAATTGCTTTTCGCAATATTGGGTAGCAAAATACACCTACCTCAGGCCAGGACCAACAATAACTTGACAAAATTCCCAGAAAAAAATGAAAATCCATTGTACATTAACCACATTTTCCCATAGTAGCAAAAGCTACTGCTTCTAAAGATCCATATCACTAAGGAAAATAGAAGCAGCAGCTGAAAAGAAGACCTATGAGAAAGTAGCTTGTGCAGTAAGACACTGGAGCTAGTTAGAAACTTGTTTATTAACAAGTTGTTGACTGGAATGAAAAGATTTAAGCCCAGTTCAAGCAGACATTACCTTTTATTTTAGTAGATAGAGCAGAATTAAGGAGTAGCATCACAATCTTGAACTGCATTACCAGATGTCTTCATTATATTTATTGTTCTATTTCCTTTGGTATACTATCAGATCATTAGAGCCGCCTACGTGTTATGCATGTGGAGCCTAGTTTGTTGGAGGGCCTGACCCGTGACCTGATCCGTTTCAAAGGCATAGTTTGTATTGCCTCTCTTTATAATGAAATCACCGCAATTCCGGGGACATAATCCTAGTTTTTTAGATGAATTACGTAAATTTTGTATATTGTGTGCGATTATGTCAATCTTTCGTTATTGTTTTCATTTTCTGTCATAACACTATGTGAAGTAGTAAGGTGTGGGTATACATATAAAAAGTGGAGTTGGTATCTTCTGTTCTTGAATCATTATCCATCATTTTTCAATTACCCAGTCCATCACCATACAAGAAATCTGAGGAAAAAGCAAAGGGTCCCGGTCAGAATTAGTGCACCAACCACTGCAAAATAGATGTCAAAATCAAAAATATTGAAGGCATCACACTGCTGAACAAGATAATAAGAATGACAAAAGACAATTGATCATACTGTTTCCTAAAATCCCAAGGAATCATCTTACATATGTTACAACTTACAAATTTACAATACTGGGAATTGCCAAATGCTACAAAACATGATGTGAGAGAATTTTAAATCCTATGTATAAACAACATAAAAAAGTTCCATTCCCAATGAATTTCCAAAGACCTCTTCTTAACAAAACTACACAACATGTCCCCAAGTAACTGTCTCTTTGAACTCATGTCGCGATTTATTTTGTTACTAGCTAATTAAAAATAAAGAATTGACAACAAAAGGAACTATCGCGGATGCTTATATACAATACTTGCTACTTAGTGTCTATCCTAAGTGAGTTAAAGAAACTTTGGACCGTCTTATGAAATATGACCTTCTTATATACAAAGAATTGACCTTATTTTGTTACTTAGTGTCACAATTTATTTTGTTCCTCATCACCTGTATGGAATGCTATCTGACCCAATAAATTAATGATTGACAACAATAGGGACTACCGCAGATGCTTATATCCAATACTTGCTACTTAGTGTCTATCCTAAGTGAGTTAAAAAAAAAAAAAAAAAACTTTGGACCTTCTTATGAAATAAGATCAAGTGTTCCTCATTACCTGAATGGAATGCTCTCCAACCCAATAAATTCAACACAAACAAGAAACTTCGGCATTCTCTTTATAGTTGGATTTCTTGGTTCAGGACCTAAGGAAACAAATGCTTGTAGCTCAACATATCACATTAAGGGTCAATGCAGTTGATATTGCCAACCCGGAAGATTCAAACAGGCTTTTTAGAAGTCATTGGAAATTGCTTATGAAAAACAGGAGAACTAAACAGTCCTTGCCTTTCTTAATGCCTTTATTAAAATTGATTGTTGATCAATATGCCTTTGAAGCATTGTACTAATTAAAGATTGGCTACAAAAGAAGTAAAATTGAAATGGGTCACAAGAATTTGAAAAGAAAAAATCAGGAAAAAATTACAAATATCAAATCAACAACCAACAGCACCACCACTTGCCCTACGCTACCCACCTAGCGAAATTCTCATTTGTTTTCTGTTTTTTGTTTTTTTTTTTTGTTTTTTTTTTTTTTTTGTTCGTGTTTTTTTAAAATACATTAGGAGGCCATAGCCCAATGGAGGTGGCCAAGACCTTTGTAGCCTAATGACATTATCCCAGCTTTTCATAGTGGAGGTTGCAATTTCGAGCCCCATTGTGGACCGTTGGGGATAATCCCGGTTATCTTTCTAGTTTCTCTTGTATATAGAATAGTGTAAGTTCTATATGGGGTGGAAAAGGGGAAAAAAAAGGTAATGAAGGTGAAGATTAATCTGACCAACTGGACTTGCCCCAGATGGTTAGATTCATTTGTCTTTTAACATTATATTTTTTCTCTCTTTTTTTGTGGTTCCTCGAGAAGATTATGAAACCACCCATTTTGTGTAGTTTAATACCTCTATTTTAAGCTAGGGTGATCCTAAATACACACACAGAGTTCCTAAGCACACCCACAATTTTGTTAAAAAATTATTACAATTTTACCCTCATGTAAAATTACTAAATTAGAAAATTAAATTTTAATAAGAAATCAAATTGCTTAGTAAACCCACACTTTCAACCATTCTCTCTCTCTCTCAACCCTCATGAATTTGAGAAGAAAAAGATAGCAAAAAGAAATTCCAATTAGTTGCCATTTTTGTGCCACAATATTTTAATTAGGATGGTTGTGAAATGTAGTAGAAGTAAAGAAGAAGCTACATAATTAACTGGAGGAAGAAATTGTAAAACTACAATTCTGCATTACTGTTTTGCATAATTCGTATGTGTTTTTTTTTTTACACACATTCTGTTAACAAGGGGCCAAACATGGAGCTTTTGTTAGGTTGTCTAATGCCGAACAAAGACATTTGTAGAATATCATTCAAATTTTACTAATTTGGAATAAGTGTACTCAAATGATAAAAACTAAAATAAAATAAGTTTACTCAAATGATTAAAACTAAAAAAGACAAAATTACTAATTGGGATGATTGTATTTCGGATTAGACAAAAAGGTCTATTGGAAATATGTGTATTTTGGTATGACTGTATTTAGGTGTGACTTACGAAAGGAAAAGTAATTTTTCCATTTATATGTTACCACAATGTAGCCTTTGATGAAAGAGGAACTTCTTCTCTTATGGCCGCAATGTTCGATCAACAAAGTCTGAATAAATTGAATATGTTCAGCCAAACAAGTTCCAACAAAACACATTTGTTCGGTCACAAATATTGGAATATTGTAGGTTTGTCTGGCCAAAGTCCGAACATAAAGTGTTTGTTCGACTCTGGTTGAACAAATTTCAAACGAACTCCACCAAAAAACCTAACAAGGGAAGAATTTGGGGGGAAAAAACACAATTATAGTACATGTTGGTCGTTTTGGTCCGATTCAAACTCACAATTACCAATGTAGAGAGGAAAGAAGGAAGAAGGAAGAGGAGAGTGGCAATGACAGGTGGGTGGGCAAAGTAATTCATTAGGGTTTGGTATGTTTACGAGGATAGTTTGAGAATTGTGGTGTATGTATAAAGAAATTTCAAATTAACAAGGTGAGTGTACTCATGAACTTTGTGTGTATTTAGAATCACCCTTTTAAGTTATTCCATTAGAAGCAAAATGCAACCACATAAGCAAATGCGTCAAACATAAACCCTTTCTGATTCTAATTCCATTTCCAGATCTTTTGCAAATTTCACACACTAAAACCACAGAATCATTGAACTCACAGAATGAATGAACAATTTGTAACGATTCATGGAAGCAAGATTTCTTTATTGTCGTCTTGGACTCGGAATCATCGACTCAGGGAGATTTGGGAAATCGCTGGACTCCTTTCTTTGCCACCGTTCAAATTTCTGTTTCGTGGGATCGCGCGGTTTGGCATGAAAAAACACCTTTACTAATAAAAATTTTTTTTATTTACTAATAAATTTTTTTTTTATTTACTAATAAATTTTTTAAATATGTATAAAATATACAGATAAATTTATCTACACAGATAAATTTAGAAAAAATTACAGGAAAACACCCATATACTATATTCGTATATTACTTAATCCCATGAATTAAAACTCGTACAAAGTTACTCCTTACACTATTTATTTGTATCACTATACCCCATCCGTTAGGAGGTGTTTCTATAATTTTAATTAATAGTTAGGGGGCAAAGTGGTACAAACAAATAATTAGGGGATCACTTCGTACAAATTTTTAATTCATGGGATTAAGTGATACACGGGTATAATGTAAGGGGTGCTCCTGTAATTTTCTCATAAATTTATATGTTTTGCATAAATAAACATACAAATAAATTTATTCGTGTACTTTATACGTATTTTGAAAAGACACAGATAAATTTATCTGTCTTACATAAATAAACATACATATAAATTTATGAGATAATTACACTTACCTCTCTTAAAATTTAAGCTTATTACAGGGACTTCCCTTGTGGTTTTTGAAATTACACTAACCTCCTATGAGATTTAATTTTTAACATCAATTGCACCCCATTATTAAAATTTTCGTTGAAATTTAACTAAAATCGCCCCTCCCACTTCAAAACCACCATTCGCACCCCAAAATCACCCTTCAAATCACATTTTTTTTCCAAAAATCACAATTCTCACTCCAAAACCACTCTTCTCAAAATCACCATTCCGTTGAAATTTGGGGTGAGAATTGTGGTTTTGGAGGGGAATGTAGTTTGAATGGTGGTTTTGGAGTGGAAATGGTAGTTTTGGAATGGGAGGGGCGATTTTCGTTAAATTTTAACAAAAATCTTAACAGTTTGGTGCAATTTATGTTAAAAATTAATCTCATGAGAGGTTAGTGTAATTTCAAATACCACGGGGAGGTCTCTATAATAAGTTTAAATATCATGAAAGGTAAGTGTAATTATCCAAAAATTTATCTGTATACTTTTATAAGTGTTTTGAAAAGGTACAGTGTTATTTATACAGATAAATTTATCTGCCTTCTTATTTATACAAGACAGATAAATCTATCTGTATACTTGATACATATTTTGAAAATATACAGATAAATTTATTTGTATAAAGAAATACAGATAAATTTATTTGTCTTGCATAAAATAAAACGACAGATAAATTTATCTATTTGTATTAAATTTATCTGTGTCGTAGACAATAACACGCATTAAAAATTTTATTGATAAATTTTACGCATTAAAATTTATTTTTTTATACTTTGACTGAAACCATCTTTTTCTTTTCTTTTTCTTTTCTTTTTTTTCTTTTTTCCCATCCTCAAGAAGTGTACGAGCAACTTCCCATGTTTTACTTTTTGGATTAGGATTTTTTAAGTTTCTTGATTTGGGTTATTCATTCTACAAGGTATGTTTAAAAAATGGGAAAGCTATTCCCCTTTGATCGAATTTTACTTTAAATATTTTTATACTTTAATTATGGTTTAAAAATTATATATTATGTTTTTTTAAATATATATTTATAATAAAATTATTTATTTTGTAATATTTATTAATTTTATTACTAACATAAAAAATTAAGTTAATTGAATATTTTTAACTATATGATTTGATTGTTTTTGTTTATTATTTTTTTGTAAAATTATATTACTGTTTATTTATATTTCAACAAATGTGATCTACTCAAAAAGTTATTAATGTCTAATTAATTTAATTTTTTATAAAAATAATCTACTTAATAAATATTACATAATAAATAATTTTAATCATAAAAATATATAAAAAAATACCAAAATAATAAATTAATTGTCTCAAAAGTAAAAAATTACTGAAAACATTCTTAGTGTCAGAATATTCTCAGCGTCAACAAATTGTGAGAATTCTTTCGTTGTTTTCAGTGTCAATAACTATGAGAGCATTCTCACTGGTGCATGTGTGAGAATATTCTCACTAATTCTTTACGCACTTTTCATTAACATACTTATTTGTTCGCATCGAGCTCCAATCTCACCACATCCCTAGAACTCTTGTTCTCCTCCTGATTGAACCACACCGTCTCGTTCCTAAGCACTATCGCCAGCATCTTTTTCCTCACTCGCTTCGTCAGATGTTCCCCAACCACGTCCCAAAAGAAATGTTAAAGTGTGTTGAAGACAAGCGCTGTCGACAAAACTCCGATTAGGAGAAAATAGTATTTTTCGATCTCTCTGATCATGTGGTCGTGATTGGGATTGTAGTAGACACTGAAGACAGCGCTGAGGACGTAGGCGAAGATGGCGCTGAGGGAGCCGCATACGACGGAGCCGACGAGAGTGTAGGCCCATTCAGGAGAGTTCATTTTCGCCAGGCGCCAGAAGGAGCTAGTTTGGTCCTTGAAGGCGAGCTTTTCGAGGCGGTAGTTTTGGTGGGAGGCGTCGAGAGAGAAGCTGAAGTCGAAAGTGGAGAAGTCAAAGAGTCGGCGGGAATTGTTCGGTCAAATCCTCCGGTTAAATTATTCTGTAAGGGTAGTACTGCCCTTAAAAAATCATTTGTACAAAAATTAATTTAATTGAGCATTAATAACTATATAAAATGTTTTTAGAAAATTATTGATTTAAAATAAATTTTATGTATGATATCTAAACAAATATTATTAGTTATATACTATAGCAATTAATATTTGACCAGTTTAGTCTTTTGTAGAATAATTTTTTTACTAATCTCTACAAGATGAGTAATTACGATTACAAATTTCATTTGAGATTGTGTTTAAATCATAATTTACAGATTCTCTGTTGATAATATTATTTTATGTCTAAATAGTTTACCATATATTTTTAAAGATTTGATAAAAAAAATAATATATAAAAGCTTTGTTTACACTATATTTCATAATTTTCCGTCGAGGAATTATTGCCCATTTAATAGCCTACATTTTATAAAAGGCTTAAAATATTAATCTCACTTAAATGCGCTTTTAAGGCCCGTCGAGTAAGTTCTATCAAATATTTGTACATTCATTTATTAATTTGCAAAAGTAATATTATGCGAGGTCACTTGTCCAAGAAAAAATTCATGTGGCAGGATTGATTGATCCAAGAAGTGCCCACAAACGTAACAAGAAGGATGCAATGCACATTTTTATAATCGTCAACAATAACGAAACAACAACAAGTAGTTACATGATTATCAAGGCAGTTGCAAGATATATACTGGTAACTCGACAAGTGGCATCGATGAATGAAAGTTGTAATTGATGCATGACACCTCAGTAATATTGAAACAGTTATTAGAAGATATCAGCGGTTACTTTTAAAAATATCTATAAATATTAATATACAATCGCTTGATACATTGAAGAAAAAAATTTCGAAAGAAATCAATTTGTTTTTGGTTAACAAATTGTACCCACAACATTTTCAAATTTATGATAAAATTGTGATTTGCAACTCTTTTATTTTTATAGAATTCCAAATTTTATTCTTGCGCCCAATTAGTTCTAATTTCTTTGTTATTGTCCTCTTGATTTATAATTTGTCAAAATTTTCTCAAAAAATACTAACACCCATGTATATGACCGAACTATATCAATTTTCGAGAAGGGCCACAAGTTCACAACTATGTCCTCATATTTCCATGATCTTTTTCTTGTTGCGAATAAAAATTAAATGATGTGAATGATTACACAGCACAATTAGGGGTATTTGGTATTTATTTCTGTTTAAATTATAATTTTTAATTTATAATTTAACATAAAGTTAAAAAAATTTAAATAAGTGTTTATAATTTTTTATTATAAATCAATAAATACAAACTCTACTAAATTTATAATATTTAATAATAATTATAATTAAATATTTTAAATAAAAATCTGTAAATTTTTAATTTCAACCGCAATAAACACTCTTACCCTGCACTGACCCGAGGTTAAGACTTGAGAATCATACGTTTTACAAATTTTCTTATCCTCACACCTGCCACTGCCTTAGCCTTCCAATCTCCTCCATCCAATCCATAATCCACTTTCCACCCAAAAACAATCCCAAACTTGAAAACTTCCATTCTTCCCTTCTTCACCAACACCTTACTGTTCCACATATATCCCCTCTCTCTCTCTCTCTCTCTCTCTCCAGCTTCACAAGTCACAGCCATGGCTGCTGCAGTAAGTGCTGCAGTCTCTCTCCCCTCCTCCAAGTCTACTTCCCTTTCAACTAGAACCTCAATCATCCCACCAGAGAGAATTAACTTCAACAAGGTAAAATTCCACCTTATACTCTACTTTATTATCATTCAGTCATTCTTTATCGATCCCTCGGAGCTTTTGACAGTTTATTTCCTGCGCAGGTCCCATTACACTACAGAAATGTCTCTGCCGCAGGAGGGAAAGTGGCTTCCATTAGAGCCCAGGTCACAACTGAGGCTCCTGCAAAAGTTGAGAAAGTTTCTAAGAAAATGGAGGAAGGCGTGGTCGTCAATAAGTACAGGCCAAAGGATCCATACATTGGAAGATGTCTTCTTAACACCAAAATCACCGGCGATGACGCTCCGGGAGAAACTTGGCACATGGTCTTCAGCACTGACGGTATTGGTCTTCAATTCCTTTCCCTCCTTTTTCTCTGTGCTTGAAATAATAATGATTGATTTGTGCTAATTAATCCTTATATAT
>JAOTRH010090907.1:0-16557 GCA_034768845.1 Heliamphora exappendiculata
CAACATGTTATTGCTAACGTAAAAGACAGATCACATATAAGCATGCTAACACATAGCCACTTAGATCATGTCAACACTTATCTCACATACCGAGGAGAACCAACAAGAAAGATTCGTCCATTTAGACAGCCTACTCAGATTCCTACCTAGAAATCACATCTGCAAAATGCGTCTCTAACTTAGCTCCCAAGTTTATTAATCCAAACACCCGAAGGCCAGACTAATCAATCCTAAAGCCCAACCTCCATTCCCACGGATACACAATCATCATGCTACACAGACTATCATGCTTATGTAAGAAAACTCTTGAACACATGTAATCAAGCACACATACATTCTCACAAGGTGATGTACCCTCCTTCCCATGGCTCTTAGGTATTCGAACCCAGAACTTTGATACCAAGTTTTCACGCCCCAAATACCAGGGTCACGCGAAAGCCCACCTAAACACCGTTTGAGAAAATAAGATTTGCAGTTGGAAAACCATCAACTCAAAAATATACATCATTTGGATAAAAATTTCCATAAATTAACTCTCATAAATATTAAATATGCAATCTCATACATGAATAAATATATCGCCTCACGGCGTGCAAAACCAACCTTCAGAAATAGGCATCACATGTAAAGGTACATGTCCAAAATAGAAAAACTACAGCAAGATCTCCAACACCACAAGCCACTAGGTCAACTCCCCGTGGTCACCTGAAAATGTTTTTACAGCAAAAATTTCACACCGTGAGCCAAAGCCCAATAGGAAAAGGCAGTAAAGCTGTAAAGAAGGCTATGCAATTACACACACACAAGCTCACCCACAGGAGCCAAAAAGGGTTTTTTTCTCAAAAATCACAAATTTTCCATCTGAAAACCACAATGTTCATCCTTGAAACTATGCAAATCATCTTAACAGATATCATGCCACAGTTAAGGGAAAGCAGTAAACAAACATGATCTTTTTTCACCCAGATCACACAACCGGAAACAAAACATTATTTTCTCACTCGGAACACACAACCGAGGAAAAAATAAAATGATAAAACAGTTTACTCCACTCGGGTCACACAGCCGAGGAGAATACAGCAAAATGAGATCCTATGTACCGACTCTGCCACACAGACACAGGTAACAACTATAGACTCCTACCCATTACCCTAGTCACCACTTAAGGCCTACTAGATAATGACAAGTTCTATACGGAGTCACGATAATGTAATCACTTAGTTTACGGGACCACAACCCGAGGGTACTAAGCACCCAACCACTTAGTTTACGGGATCTGAGCCCGAGGGTACTAAGCACCCAACCAACCGCGTTTATGGGGACTAACACGAAGGCACATAGGGACCTACTCTACGCACGTTTCCAGATTTACACCGAGGAGCAATGGAAGCCCAATTCAACCAACACACCCATGGCCCCGGTACATCTATGAAAAACATTTAAAAACCCACGTAGTAGTTTTACATCGCATGTATAAAAGTGATCTAATCCATCCACATGGAGATCTACAAGCATGTAACAACATAATTTTACAAAATTGAGACTCAACCCCAAGGGTATGCTCTAAACCTCCAAAAGCATGTTTTTTCACCAAAACACCTCGTTTTCAAACCTCCCTTTGAAAACCATGGATATCAACACATCCAGATCATGTATAAAACTAAGAAAAGGCGTAAAACCAACTTTTACCCAATACCAAGGTTTAAAAACATGAAAATCACATTTAATGTATTTTCTATCTAGTGAAAACACATATAATTGCATATAACACCCTCATAACAGCAGTAAGCCTAGAATTCTACCTCAAAGAGCTAAAAGCCCAACGCCTCAAAACTGAACAGCACTAGAATGAGAATTCATCTGGATGGATACGAAGCCCACGCCACCGACAACAAGGATCTGCTATCGAACCACCAAAAACAAAGCCCCGGGCCCCCCGAAAGCTAGAGAGAAGGTAGAAAAAAGGTGGAGAGAAAGAGATTTTCTTGAAAAAGATATTTTGAGTCTCCAAAAAGATATTTGTAGCTTTTATAGATTTTTGCGCCTAAGCCCCACCGCTCGAGCAGACCCCTTGCCGACATAGGCTCTGCCACGCCACTGCTCGAGCACCCAACCACCGCTCGAGTGGTCACCTCTCGGACCAACACTCTGCCACTAGCCTGCTTGAGCGAGCTCCCTACCGCTCAAGCGGCCGTCGTTGGGAGAGAAAGTAAAAAAAAGGCAACCAAGCTAAATCCCCCGCATGCATAACATGTATAACACCTATAATACAAAACATGCTATTCTACAACTGGAAACATAAATCATACACCAAGAGATACATATATGGAAAGGAACACATCGATATATATAAATTTCTCAAAAAGAGACGAGTCCAGGTCTCACATCCAATAACCAAAACCATCCCACCTCTTCCACTAACCCTGCATCTCGCTTTAACGAGGTGAATTTGCTAAACCCTCAATCAGATCGATCGAATTCTTCACCTTCATCACCTCCTCCCAGAAACAACCAGCCGTCGCAGCTGAAAATGCCAAGGAGAGTTTTCACTCCCCTTAATACCTCTCTAACCACGGCCCTGAATCGAATTATCGAGAAAGGGCTAATAAATATTTTTGATCCAATGCCGCCTCATATCCCTTTATCACTACGCTATGATACCATCCAATAGTGCTCATACCATCAAAGCCATGGACACCCAATCGACAACTATCTGAAACTCTGCCATGATATTCAGAATCTCATTAACAATAAGATCATTCCACCACCATCTGCACCGAATGCCACAGCTGGTTTTTAAATTCTTACAATTTGTATGATTCAAGTCTTGAGTTAAGTCATAATCTTATAAATTTTTTCTTTGTTTAGATAAGTTAGATGTCGAGTTCGAGGGCACGTCTGTCTGTGCACCCTCTTATTTTGCTTTCGATTTTTTAATCCCTATTCTCTTTGATATCAATGAAATAAATGAAAGTTCTGATTATCCTGCTTTGCTTGATTTATTTTGTACGCTTTCTGATGATTTTGAATTCAAATGGGATGTCTCCGAAGAATTATAAGTTTTAATAAAAAGAGAAGAAGAAATACGTGCCCAACTAATAATTAAAGAAACTTTCTTAATAAATCTGGATAATGAAATTAACCTACAAATTGTCAAAATTGGTTCTTCTTTATTTTCAGTTGATCGTGAACAACTAATGACTTTATTAAAAAAATTTAAAGACATCTTTGCATAATCATGCGAGGATATTCCCAGAATTAATCCCGATATTATCCAACACCATATCCCTTTGTATACCGATGCCAAATCGATCAAATAAAAATTAAGAAGGATACGGCCAGAATGGGCTCTGAAGATCAAAGAATAAATCACCAAGCAGATCAACGCTGGCTTTCTTATGGTAACCAAGTATCTGAAGTAGGTGGCCAACATTGTGCTGGTCTTGAAGAAGGATGGATGCATCAGAGTCTGTGTGAATTTTTAAAATCTCAACAAGGCTATTTCGAAGGATGACTTTCTATTACCGCACATTGACGCTTGGTACATAGCACAGCGGGGAATGCTTTTTTATCATTTATGGATGGCTTCTTCGGGTACAATTAGATTCTAATGGACCCTAAAGACAGAGAAAATATGACTTTCACTACACTGTGGGGCACCTACTACTATCGTGTGATGCCAACGGCAACCTATCAAAGAGCTGCCACTACCTTGTTGCATGATATGATACATAAAGATGTCAAAGTGTATGTGGGTGACATAATTGTTAAGTCCAAAGATCAAGACGACTATATCTTAGTGGTGCAGCAATTCTTTGAAATGAACAAGAAGTGTAAGACGTGGCTCAACCCTCAAAAGAATGGCAAAGGAATTGGATGGAAGAGCTTCTCTTATTCGATGAAAGAAGACTACAAACTCTGTTCTACGTACAAGGGTATCAAAAGAGGATAGCCAAAGCGTACTCAGAACCTGAGAGAATGTGACTTGGTTCTTAAGGAAATCAAGGCTCCTATTTTTTATCCAAGAGAAAAGTTCAAGCCAAATTGAGCCAGGCCGTATCTTATCAAGATTATTTTGACCGGTGGTGTCGCAATCATCCTGGACTTGGATGGCAATACGTTCACCACTCCAATCAACATGGACCAACTTAAAAAAATATATACTACCCTTGAGATAAAAATAAAGATAAAATAAAACGTTCACTGAGTTAAAAACCAAAAGGGCAACCCATGTAAAAGTTAAAGCAGCCTGCAAGGTCGAAAATCCGAATGGACGACTTTGGCAAAAGTTAGGGCATCATAAAGGGAGAGTGTCAATACCCAAGAGTAAATCGAGCTCGAACTATGTTATAGCCTGATTCCACTTTTTGGGATACATAGGCAGCTTCGTTTAAGAAGTTCGGCCACCTTCTTTGTTTTATCCATCTTTGAATTCGAGTAATGATCAATGCAAATTTATCTTTGAATTTTGATAATAAAGTTGTTTAATTGCAAGAATCGAAAAACATTAAATAATTGGGAACATTTTTCAGATAAACGTGAGATTTTCATTACTTCAGCTACAATCACAAGGTTTTAGAAATAAAGGACATGCACGCAAGTCCCAAACTTTAAATAAAGAAGAAAGCTATAAAATTCTACGAGCAAAACAGATCTCTCAGATCTTCTTTCTCTTCGATACTTGTTCTTCTCCATCTTCTTTGTTTCTGCTCTCTTTATCCTAAACCAACCACGCCTTGTACTCCTCGGGGATCTCAGTATGGGGCAGCTCCTACATCTTTATTAGTGAACAAAATGGCCAAGCCTCCAGATACCATGCCAGAAATGGAGCCTGAAGGGAAGATGAATTAATACGACCCCATACACCATGAAATATGATCTGACCTCGACCAAATTGCCTCATGATCTGGTGTGGATAGTAGAAGGTGGATAGCCATAGACCAATTGGCAAGACATCTGGACGGTCTATAATGGTCAAAATCATAAAAGGGATCTACCACTAAGAGCACTATCAAGTGATGTCTCTTTAAGTTAATAAAGAAAGATATTATCTCCAAGCTGCCTCAGTAGCGCATATCGAATAAAAAGGACGATAAACAAAGGAAACAATGTTGTATCCTTTCAAACCCTATTTTTGTAGAAGATTCTCTATCAGCCAGATCTAAGAAGAGAGAAAAGAGGTAAAAATCGAGAGAAATTAGCAAAAGGAGGAAAGAGTGGAGAAAATGAGAGATTTAAGTTTCACCTTGGAAAAGAAGAGGACTACCGACAAAAGACGTGATTACACCCGGATAGATAACACTAGACCAATTCGGGTCTCAGCCAAAACTAAGGGCACAAAGTCCTTTTCTACCCTTATTTGCTTAGCAATGTCCACCAGAATAGTGCTAACTCGGCCATCATAAGAAATTAGAAGGCACCAAGTAAGCAAGAAGATGCACAGAACATAACAGCACCGCAATTGGAAGCTAAAAGGGCACCAATAGGGCAGAGTTTGTGTCCAGTGAATCCGCATAGACGAAGAAAAAAATCTCTTGGCCAGTCAGACCACAAAGATGCATGATGAACATGGAAGGTATTAGCATGACCTCTTGTGGGACGAAATTAAGAATGATAGTAAACTCCTCTACAGTGGGGCATAACTTTCCAGGACGAAAGTAGAAAATATGAACCCGTCGATCCTAAAAGTTGTGTAGCTGCCTTCAGCAATGTTTCGTTGATCTAAGCCCTGGTACGCCAGGCAAACTTCTTCCAAATCCTAGTCATATGCAAAGCGTTGTCTAGGTCCTAGGTTCGCAAAACAACCTTTAGGTTCCTTAAGCCCTGGTGCACCAGACAAATCTTTCAAGCCCTAGACAAACTAGGCACCCTAAGCCCTGAATCTTTCAAGCCCTAGACAAACTAGGCACTCTAAGCCCTGGCACGCTAAGTAAATCTCTTAAGCCCTAGACAAACTAGGCACCTTAAGCCCTAGCAAGCCAGGAAAACCTTTCAAGCCCTAGAAAACTAGGCACCCTAAGCCCTGGTACGCTAGGAAAATCTTTCAAACCCTAGAAAATTAGGAACCAGTTTGTTATTTTCGAAACCCTAAGTTTGAGTTTGGTGATAATGAGGGTTGGATCTTGGATTTTTGAGGGATTTAGCATTAACCTATCATGACAGTGTTCTATCTTGTGATTGGAGTGAGAAATAAGAATTTAGGGTTTGTGTTTTGGGGTTAGACCATGGAAATTGGGGCTTTTGGGTTTAAAGGTGTTGTATGGTGAAGTTCACATGATTAATAGTTAAATTGAGCGTTATCATAACCTATTGTGAATTTAATTCCCTAAATTCATGTGACGTATATTGATATCGAGTCAAAAGAGGGTTTTGTTGAAAAAAACAAATAAATTTGTGAATTTGAAGTCATGTGATGAATAATTCGATTTTGAGCAGAGATTAATGGAAATGTGGATAATGGAATTGTATAATGAAATGGGTTTGTGAGAGGAACCATTTGGGATAGACTCACATGTGTGTGTTGTGTTGTGATATGTTAAAAGGACCGATTTCAAAATTGTTTAAGGTAGGGCACGAGTTGCTCCTCGATGAAAGTCCAAAAAATTACGCAGATTGAGTTCTCTGCCCGTCGGCTAGCAACCGGGAAAATACATATTCGGGTTCTCTGCTCGCTGGCTAATGACCGGGAAAGGACGTAGTTGGGTTCTCTGCCCGCCGGCTAGTGACCAGGAAAAGACATTAGTCGTGTCGGGGTATAGAACATACCGTCACCTCATGGGGCCCGTGTGGCCGGATTGAGTGTAATGTTACATGGGTCAATACGCTCGTCCGACCCCGGTGCCTATGTTTTTGAACTATAAATTGGTGAAACATGGAATGAGGTTGTAAAGCGTATGTAAGTGTGTGTGAGTAGTGATGAACTTAGGTTAGAGACACCTCAATTAGGTAATATGATAAGATGATGAAATGGTTTGGGTTAATTAAGAATAGTAAAATTGATGAATTAATGGTAAAAGATGAGTATTCCTATGGGTATGAAAGGAAACCATGGAGTAACAATCCTTCTACACGAAACTCGGTTATGCAAGGAAAACCTATTTCAGAACAAATACTATGAAGTGATTAAGTTTATTCGTGCATCTTGCATAATCATATTCGCATATCATGCATGTATTCAATTTTAGTCTTGTTCCTATGAGCTTCAACTCATGTTGTTCAATAACATTTCAGGTGACGACGGAAAGAAGGACATGGAGTAAGACCAGTGGTCGATAGCTTTCTGGAAAAAGTTAATAGGATTATATTATTTCTTTGGATAGTTAACTTTTGAGAAATGAAAGTATACAGATGTAATCCCTTCTTTTGAATGGTTGGATTATTGTAATTTTGAACCAAATTACTATTGTAAGACTTTAGGGTCACACGTTCATATGGTGCATGCATGTGAGGACGCTATTATATTGATTGAGCTGGGTGTTTTGATCTGTCAATGAATGATTTTGGCAAAAACATTTAGTTTATAATGAATGACAATTTTGTTCTCAATTATGTATTTTCCTTCCTCGATTTTATCCTCTCAAAGCAGGTTTAAGAAAATCAATCATTTGAATCAAGTTTCCAAGAATATAAGCATTTTCACAATTTTTTTAGTAAAAACTCTTGGATGTGTCACCGCTCGAGCGGTGGGGTGTCCGCTCGAGTGACCTCTGCTGGATTTCAACGTTGAAAATTGTTTTGAACCAAGTTTCTCATAATTGATCTAGAGGCACATATGGGTTATTTAAAGACATAGTTTCCAAAGAAAGGATTTTTACATTGGGTTGGTTCCAAAATTATAATTGGTATATATTAAAACGGGACAGGGGCGCTACACAAACTAAAACAATATTCAAAATTTAACACATGCAATCACAAAAATATTATTATTTTTCAAGTTTTTTGAAGTTATTAAAATATAGGCAGAATTTTATACTTGATTCATATTTTTTTCACTAAAACGAACAAAAGTAGAAAAAATATTTATTTTTCATTTGAATTGAAAATATTTTAAAGAATTTTAAGTATAAAAATACTAACAATGGTATAAAATTGCTTACCTCTTGACAAAATTTTATTTTAATCTAAAATCAATAAATATAGCTTAAATTTACCAACGTTCGAGACCTGATTCCATTTTAATTTGAATAATTAAATATTTGGGTGATAGTTTACCTCTGTGATATTATGTTTGGGCATGTGTGCTTTATATATATATATATATATACATACGCACGTGTGTGTGTGTGTGTCTCCGCTGGGCTCATTAGCTTTTTAGCAAGCTTTGTTAGATCTACCTATGTACGCCGAGGTTCGAAAATTTTAATTCGATGATAATTTTAAATTTCAGTAACTTTGAAAAATATGAATTTATAAATTAATATAAAGTTAAAATATTAATTTCGATATGGTGTGAATGTGTATACATGAATTATATATATCAAGGATACATAAAGGCATTTTTAGAACACATGTTTAGGGTTAGTGGCATAGAGAATTGTGCAAAGCTTCCAAAAGAAGCTTCCCTTCCACCTTAGTGGCCGGCTAACCCCTGCTCCCTCTGTCTTTTCTTCTCTCTCTCTCTCTCTCTCTCTCTCTTAAAGAATCTATGGAAGACAAAGCTTAAAGCTTACTTTCTCCTCATTTTTGGAGGCTTACGGCTAGGAATCGATCTATGCCCAAGAAGGAACGATTGTTCTAAGCGTCAAGAGCTTCAACTACAACTAAGCGTAATTCGGATTTGGCGAGTTTAAGTTCCCACAGGTGTTTGGGTCTTGCGATTTTCAACTTAACAAGGTAGGATTCTAATCCTTCTATGAATATGTGTGATGTACATGCTATTTATTTCATTTTATTTCATGGAAATGTTATGCAATTTTTTGAGATAAAGAAAACCCTAGATTTGGATGAGATGATTTCTTTATGGATAAAAATGAAATTGGTGAGTGGTTGTGAAATTGAATTTGAAGTGAGACATGAATTTGGTTTTAAATTTATGGAAATATTCTTTTTGCAATATTTGGAAAAAACTATGTTAAATTGAGGGATTTATATGAAATCTTTTTTAATGTAGAAATTGTGTAAATTGATTATGATTGTGGAGATATGGAATTGCAATCATGTAGTGTATACATGAGATGCTTAGGTGAAGACCATGGGTAATGGTTGAGGTACCGATATTATTGAGATGTTATGTTGTATGAATTGAGAAGGTTTTGAATTAATGTGGGCTTGACTAGTTACTCGGTAAAAAATTAAAAACTTACGCAAGAATGGGTGCCCATATCCCTCGAGTTAATCCCTATAAAGGAGGCAGAGGTGCCCATATCCTTCGGTGTGATCGAAAAGGGGTGATATTATGTGGTAATTAATTATTTACCGATTGATATTGAATAAGTTACTAGAATATGGTTGTTATTAAACTATGAAAAAATTGTATCACTTCAGTTGGGTTTGTTGATATAGAATTGATTATTACTTATCGAGCATGTTTCATGTTAGGTGTTTAGAATCTTATTGAGTCTCAGATTACATTGTTTAAATCAGTCTTATTCAGGTGTTATTGATGAGAGTTTACCTTAAAAGAAATCAAGCATGTTTTTGAATTGTTTTAATTATTTTGGAGAGAATTGGCCTCTTGTACATTTTGTGTAATGATTAAAAGATGTAATTATATTCTTGAATTGTTGAATGTCATGAATTTTTGGTGTAAGGCCATAAGGCCAGGGATTCCTTATGGTTTGGATGAATTGTATGTTTTATGATCCTTGCAGGAGGTTTTTGGATGTAATTTTTGATAAATTCCATTGATTTTGGAGTTGTTTATATGAGAATTCAAGTGCTAGAGCCTTCATTTTTTTTATAAAATGGGTGAAGGATATTAGAACTTGTGAATAAGTTTTGAAAATATGTTTGTTGGTGCTGGACCGCTTGAGCAATCTATCACCAGAAAGAGGAAACCTTGCGGATTGCATGGGCTTGGTTCGAAAATTATTTTTTATATATAAATGTATTTTTTTTGTCCAAGCGCTGATTTGGGTCTTTATTAAGCTCAGATTTGAAGCCCCGAGAGTCTTTTTTTCAATGGTTCTACTCACTTTTCTAAATTCTTTTCATGGAAGAAGTTTTAATTAAAATTATGAAGGTGTAACAATTTTTCTCTGGAGTTTTTCACATGTTTTGGCTAAACCATCCTTGGAAACGTTCTTTTTACTACCGTTGGGCCTCTTTCAACAAACCTTCAACTCTTGAGGGCCTCTTTCAACAAACCTTCAACTCTTGAAGTTTATGTATGATCTCTTTATTCTTTGGTTTTGTTACATTGGGATTTGGGGTATCACACCCCAAACTTGTAACAATAAAATTTCACGATATAAAAGGTAAAGAAGCCCGAGTTTAAGGTTTTATTGCAAAATTCAATCAAAAGATTAACCGAAACTAAACCTTTTCAGAAATTAAACCAAAACATTTTATTTTTTCTATCAAAATCGAAGTAAAAGAGAGCCTTTTATCTGCAAAATAAGCCCCCAAAATACACCCATTTGTGCTGTACATGATGCCCAAAAGATATCCAGCAAACCTCCATTTTAAAACTAATTTTCAAAATGTGCCACACAGCGGAGTCTGTTTGAGTAGACTCCACACAGCTTGAGCAGTGAGATACCCGAGAGCAAACTATCCAAAATCCTAAAAATTTGTCTAAGTGTTGGAAAGTCACTCATTTTTCTCTTCCTTTGAACATAGTTTAAGATAAGCGAAAATATGAAGTAAAACATAGAATTAACATTGAAATAACTTCCAGCTTCACAAAAAACTTGAAAATCAACATTTTTGTCCATAAGATTTCATATAAAAATTGAGAAATTAAACCCAAAAGCAACCCGACGTTCTCACATGCATAATTTAATGAGTCCATGGCCTTAGGGCCTTATAAAGGAATTTCTACCAAATCAAACACATTCTCCCAATGTATCAAGAATTACAATTTCTATAACTCAAAACTCCAATAATACAACCAAAGGAATACATGCAATTTATTCAAAGAAGAAGACCCACCAAGGTCCCAACGATGGTTCACCTCACTCGGTGACTTGTTTCTCGTATTCACCTAAAATTGTTTATACAACATGAGCCAAGACTCGTAGAAAATATACTAAAGATGAACGAATGCTTGACAGGCGATGATGGTTATGTGAAATGCACTACGTAGTTTTCTCACGCCCCGAACCCCGGGGACCCATAAACTAACCCCAAACTGACCTGTCTAAAGGTCATCCATTAACACTTCCATTTTACTTTAGGCATAAATTTAAAACTCATTTGAAAATAAGCGTTTTCTTGAGCAACTATATATTTACTTCATCGATACATAACAAATTCTAAATAATGCTTTAAGTCCTAAAAGTTCGTTTACCAAATAAGATGTCATTTCACTAGTCCGACTTATCCAAAATATAAGAATAAGATCAATTACATCAAATTCTTTAACTTTATGTGTACATATGGCATAAAGAAAAGAAACACTAGACCCAACTTATAGCCCATCCCCAAATACATCCATAGTCACGATATCATCTGTTCTCCTCAAAACCTGAAAAATGGTTTAGCAATCGTACGTGATCAAAACTTCTCTAGTAAGTTTCTTGTTTTCTCTCTGCCTTCTCTCTAAGTTCTTAGGGGTCTGGCGCTCGATTTTTAGCGATCCAACAGCGGATCCTTACTTTTGGCACGGTTGGCTACGCAACCATCCGGTCAGATTTCAATTCTGGCAAAGCTTAGTTTTGCACGTGGATCGAGGCGTCGAGTTTTGAACTCACCGAGATAGGATTCTAGACCCTACTGCTGTATAAGGGTGCTATGGGTAAACATGTGTGTTTTTAACGGGTAGATTGTTGTAGATTTGCATTTGTTTCAAAGTTGGGTTTTTGTGTTTAAAACTCATTTTTGGTGATTTTTGTGGATGGAATCGGGTATCGGGAGTTTCTTTTGAGGTCTCAGTGTTAGGCCTAGGCGTGTGGATGTTCACGGGTGTTGATTCGGTGTTCGGAGGCTTCAATTTGGGGTTTAGATGTAGAAACCCGTAGCTCGAAATCAAGTTCCGCTGAGGTTCGGTCGACTAAACCATGGGGTTCGGTTGACTGAAGTTTGGATCTTGGATTCGGTCGATTGAACCGAGGGGTTCGGTCGACTAAACCGTGTGTTTTGGCATTTTTTGATTTTCCAGTGTGGTCTTCGGTCGACTGGGGGCTTGGTTTGGTCGACTGAAGTGTTGAGGTGTGTTTTTGGTGGGTTTGGTTGGGTTTTTGGTTTCCAATTGGTGTTCCTTGGTATTCAATTGATTAACTTATGGGAATTAGTTGATTTAAATACTGTTGGATTCCTTTTGGGGGTTTGGTTGGTTGTGTGGTGGTTTCGTGGGTCGTGTCATGGCCTCGGGTGGGCGTTTCAGTGTTGCCCTCGTGAGTGACGTGCATGGTAGATACGACTTGTTGATGCATGGTTAGGTGCGTGGTTTACTGTTGGGTTTGTGTTGGCACGGGAGAGCGTCGTGGGTATGTGATGGCCACGTTGGGAGTGTTTAGGCTAGCGGTGGTCGTGTGGATTGTCCCGTGAGTGGATGTTGATTTGTTTCGGCGGGTTCCATCGTGATGTATTGTATACATGGTTATGTGCATATTTATAACTATTTATTTATGTATGAATTATGTAAGTGAACTACATAAGATGATATCGTTGTATGTAACGTGGTTTATGCTTTAAAACCTAGAGTTTTATAGGCATGTGACGTGGTTTGTGGAATGTCGTGTTGATATATGATTATATGCTTTAAATCCTGGTTTAGATTTACATATATGTATGAAATAGATTAGATGAATCTGTGATCTAGTAGATGTAACTTTTGGTTGATGATGCATGTGTGCGTGTGTGGGTGTATGAGGTAGGCTGCGAAAGCTAGCATATGAGGTAGGCTACAAAAGGTGGTGTATGTGGTAGGCTGCGAATGCCAGTGGGTGCGATATCTTATGGATTGAAATGAGATCCTGATGAGGCACGAGTGTGGGTGTGTGTGCGATATCTGAAGGCTTAAACGATGTCTTGACGACACACGTGTATGTGTGTGTATCGTCGATTACATGTACTGCATATTGGGACGGATATACCAATTTTCTTAAAACTATATTATTAGCCTACGGGAGTCAAAATACTATATTAATGGCCTACGGGAGTCGTAATACTGAAATCGTTTTCAAGGCTTTAGTGAGTCAAAAAATGGTTTTTATCCTCGCTTTCCCTTGCATTTGAAATTTGTTTTCTAGCACTGATGAGTCGTGATCTAAAACTGTTTTCAAATTATTTTGTTGGCTTGAAAGGGAGTCAAAAATTGCACTTCGTTTATCTAGCATGTTTAGCTTATATTGCATGTGTTGTTTAGAATCTGCAGAGCTTTAGCTCACGGTGTGGGATTTATTTTTCTTCAGGTACTGGTCACGCTGGTTGATCTGGAGGTGCCAGAGGAGGTGGAAGAGCTGTAGTCTTCCCTTTTTGTTTTTTTGAATGCTGGAGCCATGTAATGTTTCCGTTTGGCAATTATATACAATGCATGTATGGTTTTATTTGGGAGTGTATTCTTGGGTTGGGTTCTGGTTGGTTGTTTATGGGTGTTCCACGTGGCCCGGAGTTTGGGGCGTGACAACTTGGTATCAGAGCTCTAGATTCGAATACCTATGAATTGTGGAAAGAGGGTGTATCCCATGTAAGGTTGATTGCGTGTGCTTGGTTGCATGTGTTTACACGCTTTGATAACATGCTGGTGCCAGCATGTTAGATACGTGAACAATGTGTATATATGAGCATGGGGGTTGAATCTAAGGACTTATAGTCCTTCCTTTGGGCGTTTGGCTGACGTGATTTCTATTAGGGAATCTGAGTAGGTTATCCAGATTGATGTATCATTCTTGTGGGTTCTCCTCGATATATGTGGAGTTATTTAGCATGAACCTATGTGCTTATGTGTTAGCATGCTAAGTGTTTAGCATTTATATTCATGCGATGTCTTATGTCTTATATATATTGCTTTGCTTTCATGTAGACGTGATGTCGGTGAGGAGAGGACGAGGCCGTGGTCAAGGCTGTGGTTGTGCTGGCCAAGGGGATATTCCTATCCCTGATGCTGGGGATGCCAATGCTCCCCAAGGACTGATGGACACGACAGAGCTGTTGCGTGTGCTGGTTGGTTCTATCCAACAGCTGGTTGCTAGGGGTGAGCCTATTAGGGAGAGGGAGGCAGTGCCTGAGGCAAGGGAGGTGAGGGTCACAGTCACGATGTAGGAGTTTTGGTGTATGGATTCGCCTACCTTTGCAAGAGATCCTCATCCTCTTGTGGCAACAGAGTGGTTGGAGTTGACGACTAGGATCCTTGACACATTGCAGATTGTGGAGGATGAGTTATGGGTTTCCTTTGCCACTTTTCAGCTGAGGGGTGCTGCTCATCAGTGGTGGAGATGTGCGAGGACTACAGTGGGGGCCACATGGGCAGCTTTTACGCGAGACTTTTTGGGGAGATATTTCCTAAGCTTCGAGGACGGACTTATGCAGAGAGGAGTTCTATTCTCTTACTCAGGAGGCCATAGACATCATGCAGTACGAGGCCAGGTTTACGAGCTTATCTCGGTTTGCACCAGAGGTGGAGTGCACAGATGAGTTTCTTTCAATGAGGTTTGAGCGGGGCTTGAGGCTGGCGATCAAGGAGCGAGTGGTTGTGATGGGATATCGTGTGTTCAGACAGCTGGTGGAGGCGGCAGTGAGGGTTGAGAACGCCTTAACTGAGACTCGAGCTTCAAGGGATGCCAGGACATCGCAGGGCGGAACGGAGGCACAGACTGCTGGGTGTTTTAGTAAGAGGCAGAAGTCCTCTAGTCCTAGCTTTTATCCATCTAGACCACAGCAGTTCTCAGCACCATCACCTTCTGTGGCTTCGTTTGGGAGGCCGGAGCAGCAGGAGTTGACCTGTTATCGATGCAGACAGCCGAGGCATTGTGCGGCGAATTGTTTACAGCCGAGACCATCCCAGAGTTTTACTCCAGTGCAGTCGCAGGGGAGGGAACCATCATCTTGATATGAGTGTGGGCAGTCCAGACATAATCATAGGAATTATCCCCGGAGAGGAAGTGCGCCAAGCAGGGAGGACACACCAATGGGTTCGTATGCACAGGGTCGATAGCAACCTTCTGCAGTACAAACTTCCCAGATGGCAGGTGGGAGTGCATCAGCTCAGTCGGTGCGACAGCCGACAGCGCCAAGTTATGGCGAACAGGACATAGTGGGGTTGCCCCGAGTGTATTCTCTTATAGCTCGCAGTTCATCTAGGGCACCGATCATGTCGGAGGATGCTGATATACATTCAACGAGCAGAGGTACTTTCTGAGTATGTAGGTTACGGGTCAGATTCCTCATTGCATATGTTTGGCTGCATCCGTGGATGGTGTGCTGTGTTGAGGTAGTGGTTGGTGAGGATGTGAGGTTGGGAGTGTTATAGATCCCATGTTTGTGAGATAGTTGGCCATTGTCTAGGATGCCTGACCTCATTTGACTATATCCTAGGAATGATTTGGCTGGCCATCTCATGGGCCTGTGTCGATTGCAATCGATAGTTTGTTTCTTTGACCTTATGTTGAATTTCGGGGGCAAAATTTCTTTAAGGGGGGTAGAGTTGTGAGACCCTGACCCGTTTTCTTTTTTTGGCGTTTTCGGATGCGCGTTACGTGTTTTTGTTTGAGCATCTTTTTATTGCTTTTGATGCATGATTGGACTTAGATATGCATGCGGAGTAGGTTCCCAGGGCCGTGGCCCATTGTGGCGCGATTCTAAAAAAATTTCAAAAAAAAGATATTTTGGAGACCTATAAATATCTGGAGTTAGATATTTTCAAAAAGATATTTTTTAAAATTTCTCCAATAAGTTTCCCATTTTCTCTCTACCTTCTCTCTAAGTTCTTGGGGGTTCGGGGCTCAATTTTCAGCGATCCAACAATGGATCCTTACTTTTGGCACGGTTGGCTATGCATCAATTCGGTCAAATTTCAATTCCGATGAAGCTCGATTTTGCACGTGGTTCAAGACATCGAGTTTTGAACTCAGAGATAGGATTCTAGACCTTGCTACTGTTTAAGGGTGCTATGGATAAACGTGTGTGTTTTTAACGGGTAGATTGTTGCAGATCTGCGTTTGTTTCAAAGTTGGGTTTTTGTGTTTAAAACTAGTTTTCGGTGATTTCTGTGGATAGAATCAGGTATTGGGATTTTCTTTTAAGGTCTCGGTGTTATGCCTAGGCGTGTGGATGTTTATGGGTGTTGATTCAGTGTTCGGAGGCTTCGATTTTGGGTTTGGATGTAGAAACCTGTAGCTCAGAATCAAGTTCCGCTGAGGTTCGGTCAACTGAACCATGGGGTTCGGTCGACTGAAGTTTGGATCTTGGGTTCGGTCGACTGAATCGAGGGGTTCGATCGACTGAAGTTTGGATCTT
>JAOTRH010090929.1:0-16554 GCA_034768845.1 Heliamphora exappendiculata
AATAACAGGAGCTCAATGCAAGAAGGTCTTGAGATTATGGGTCATAGTGCAATTATGGTTCTTTAGTGGTGTGAACTATAATTCAGTGTTTTATAAAAATTGCAGAAACTACTGCGTCTTTCCATAATTGCAAAAACTGCCCGTAAGTATATGTGTTCCACTGGAAGTCTTACTCGTAATTACTTCCTAGGTTCCTGCTGTAGCCCTATATATATGCGGGTAGGTTGAATCATTTTAGATTAATTTTTCATATCATTATTGGTATATTATTTGATTTTTCAAGACTTAAAAATATATCGGGGTTCTACCGGTACGAGTTCTCAGAAGATCGTAGCCCACACTACGTTCGAGGATCGCATAAGGGAATACGGTAAAAGATCAAACTGGAGCTTCAACTTGGAATCAAGTCGTAGTTGAAGATTAGATCGACAAAAGGTGTTCTTCTAAATTAACTATTGGTTGCACGGGTTTATTTTTTGATCGTTCGACGTCAAAATTTTTATCTAGAGCCAGTTTTGGCTTATGCCCGTCCAGTTAATTTTTAAATCAAAATTCATTTCACAAAAATAATGATATTGGCAGTATTGCCTCCAACACAAGGCACCAATTCTACACAAAGGGATAAGATCCTGCCGCAGATTGGTAGCCCAAGAGATAGACAAGGAGTAAACTTAAACAACCACAAATATCTTAATATCAAAAGAGATAAGCATGAGTCACTAAGGATTTACCATCCCAAGGCTTACATTACTTCTAAAAGGTCAAAAACCTTCAAATCTTATACATGAAGCCTTGCCAACACTAAAACTAAACAAAAGACAGACTAGCCAAAATAATTTCCAACACCAGAACCAAAACTACTCAATGACGGCTGTGGTGGACCAACTCTTAGCCGTTCTTAGTATTTGCAACCATAGAGGTTACCAGAGAGCGCACTTAGCATTATCATGAACAGAATAGACAGTTACTTAGGTAAGGATAATTGAAACTCTTTCTAAAAATAGTTCATCATATTTTTTACAAAATTATGGAAACAGATGCATTTGCATGAATATGAAAATATCACAGATTATACAGAACCTTTTAAGTATTGCTAACAGAAATATGTTCCTAGCTCAACCGTCACAAATTTAAAATGCATGACCACTTTTTCAAATCTAAACTCAAACCCCAATAGTGTCCAAGTAGTCGTCAACCTCATGACCGGGACTTTCGATGGTACCGTAACCTCAATTCTCAATGCACGGATAGCAACGTGATGGAATGAGGGTCACTCTCCACCAAGCACGAGTGGTATGTGCTGTCCGAGACTTAGCCCGCAACGCCTTTAAGGTAAAACCCCCCGCTTAACGTGAAACCTCTCCTAAAGGGACAATTGAAAAAATCATAGTTGGGTAACCTCCCTCATAAAGGGATATAAGAGGGCCAGAAACCTTGTAACTTGACACTTTGGAACAACCACACAACATTAACCATACTTTTATAGTAATATCATGCTAGCTCAAAATATCATGGATAGCACACTTGAATTAAAAATATCATGACTTTTGAAAATAACATGTTCATGCGATCGTCAAACATGTCATAATTCAAAACATACGCTTTAAAGCATTTTCATGCATTATTTACATAAACTCAAGTTCAAGATAATGGCTAAGCACTCTCACCTTATTTTATATGCATACGAATCGAGCCTTTGTCAAAGAGCTAAGCTTACTCCTCAGGTAACAAAACTTCCATGCCTAGCAAGCAAACATGACTTAACCGTCAACACGGAGTTCTACCCCTCTTAGAACGTCAAGTGCTAAAACGATTTTAACCATTGAATGTATTTTTGATTTTAAGGATCATGGTTACTTTTTTTTTAGGTTTAAAGGGTACTATGCACTTACCCAATTCTTCACTTGTTTAAGGATTTTAACTTAACTATTTATTACTCTCTCCTAATCATTAAAATTTAAAGTACCGCAGGATCTTGAGGTACTTAGACTTGGAATTTGATTATGATTTTTGGAGATGATTTAGATTAAAATATTGCATACAACTTTTACATTCAACACCAAAGCCAGAACCTAAGGGAAAAGGGTGAAAAACTTGACGGAAACGAAAACCGTTTAGCACTTGCTTAGAGAATTAGTCAGAAAAGTGTCTCTGTTGGTCTCGATTTTGGAGTATCAGATCAAGTCCAAATGATCCTATGTTCTAGTTCAACATGTTCCCAATGAGTTTCATGTTAGAGCTAGGGGTATTTGTTTGAAATAAGTTAGACTTTTTGGCCATTTTAAAAAGTAGGTTCTGTCAACCGCCAAAACACAGCAGAGCTGGTTTTGGACAGAGGATTTGAAATGGTTTTCGGGAATCATCCCGAGGCTTTAAAGTCTAATTATTGGGCATCCAGTACTTCAATATGTTATCTACAATGTTCATGTAGACTACTTTCGGAATAGGTCATTCAAAATAGGGGTTTTGTGCTACACAAAAATATGTGACAGAAGTGTCCCTTGAGAGCTGAAACTCAACAGAGATTTTGAAAGGCATTTTGACCTAAAATAACTGAATATGTTTTGCTCCTTTTTGGTGGGTGGATAGATATACATGTTATCTACAACATTTATGTTTCGTCCAAAACTCGGATCTCATTTTAAGTTAGGGCTTTTAGGTTTGCACGGTTGACTGGTCTAAAACCGACACACTTTGGCAAAATTGCAATATCTCGAGTTATACTTACTAAAATGCGTTAAAACTAATTTTGGATGAAAGATAACACAAAAATATAACTCTATACATAAAAATCATACTTAGATCAATTTTCTACATTGAGTTATGATATTTCAAATCTCAGGGAAAAAAGGTTGAAAGGCTCAAATTGCAGGCCATCTTTAGATCTAGTCTCCTAGCATCATGTATGTTAATGGTTGGTCCATTTCCTTTACATCCATATTTTGTACACTTAAAAATGACTACTCCATAACCTTTGAATGCCATGGATCCATTAGAAAACCTCATGAAAATTTCAAGACACAACAGCCTCACCAAGACAGTCCTAAAATCTCACCATGACACCTTTTCGATTCATATTCGATTCTTGATCTTTAATTGGTGTTTTCAAATGATGAAAGAGATATTTAATAGGTGTAAAATCAGATGTGTTAGAATCTTGCTTACTTTATATAGATCACTTTTTGATGATTTGGATCAAGGACTTATCTTTCATGCTCCATGGGTACTCTTAGCTTCATGCTTCTTCTTCTTCCTTCTTTTTCTTTCTTTTTCTTTCTTCTCTTTTCTCTCTCTCTCTCCCTCTCTATATGCACAAAATTATTGAACAAAAAGGGTGGATTAGGTCTCTTTTTATAGCCGAAAGGCATATAGGAAGCTTCCTAGGAAGTTTCCTTAACCATGGGTTAACTAATCTTAGTTACTTTTAAAATTATCTTGAGTTTGATGAAACTTGGCCACCAAGTTTTGCACACTTTCCTAGGTGGTTAGCCAATTGAGTCTATATATATATAAAATAAATTTATTTATTTAATTCTAGGAGAAAATTCGAGTATTTTTCACATAGGTTCGTTTTCTTGACTTTTCGAGTTTATCTCTTATTTTAAACAACTTGGGCTTATAACCTTGAGTTTTTAACCTCAATATTAGAGTTTTAATATATGCTTGTGTGTTTTTCCCTTTTTCCCAGGTCTCGGGCTCAAAAAGTTAAACGGTCAGGCCAGTTCTTCTTACCGAACTTAGGTTCGAGATTTCGTTTCTTTGAGATGTTCTTTCTTTTTTTATTCGTATCTTGAGTTCAGCTTATTACGTTGCAAATGATTAGTTGCAAAAAAAATTAACTGGAAGGGTAAATTCCAAAACGGGCTCTAGATAAAAACTTTTGATGACGAATGATCAAAATAAAACCCGTGCATTCAAAGTTAATTTAGAAAAATATATTTTTACCAGTCGAATCTTCAACTATGATTTCAATCGGAGTTAAAGCTTTTGTCAGATCTTCCATAGTATTCTCTTATGCGATTGTTGAATGTATGGTGAGTTACAATCTAACAAGAACTCGTACCGGTAGAACCTGAACAGCTTTAGTCTTAGAAGATAAGTTATGAAACCGGTTCAGCCTACCTGCATATTTAAATAGCTACAGCAAAGACTGGGTGAGTAATTAAGAGTAAGACTTCTAGTGAAAAACAAACATGTATCAGCGATTTTCGCAATTAAGCAAAACTCATAGCGGTATTTGTAATTATGAAAAATCAGCAGCAGTTTCTGTAATTTTCATAAAATACTAAATTAGAGTTCACACCACTAAAGAACTATAATTGCACTCTAACCTATATTCTCGAGACCAACTTGCATTGAGCTCCTGTTATTAAATGCTCACCATTTGTCCCCACATTAAGATTTTTGATATCTGTCAATTAAATTTAATTACTGACAATTTAATTTAATCGGTATCTTGATATTCTTTAAGCCCTTTCGCTTAACTTATTTGACTATCGGATAATGAAATCTACCTGCAGGGTTTGGTCCGGTCAAAACTTATAAGCTTCCTTAAGAGAGTATCGTCAATTTCGATCTTTCAGCCCTTTCGTTGCTGTGTAGGGGTTCAAGATTTTTTTTTATCGTCCAAGAACTTCCTCTTTCTTTTCGATGTAGGATAATAGGATATTACAACAAGTATTCTGATGGCTGCAAGATTGTTATTGCTGTAGAGTTCTATTTCTGACAGAATTGCGAGGTTGAATGGATGCCCAAAAACTCATTGACTTAAAGAATTATAGCTTGACCATAAAAGCTGGGATATCCTGTATTTATTTATTTATTATTTTAATGCGTGTATTTTTTTCTTCTGGTTATTGCTTATTGTTCAGTTTAATAAGTTCATTGTTTGAAATTAATTTTTTTTATAACGAAAAATTAAATTAAATTTTTTTAAAGGAAATTTTTGGGATTTCATTTTGTTACTCAAAAATACGTTTAAATATGGATTTAAAAATTTGATATATTGGAAAACATGCCGATTAATTTCATTGTTAAAGAGTTTAATTTAAGTAATTTTTTTCTTCAAAAATTGTTTTAATATGTGTAACAGAAAAATAAAAACAAATTTCTTAAGTTTTTATTTAAAATTATTTTTTATAAAATAAAAAAAAAATTTAAAATTTTATTTGTTACACATATAACACGTAAAGATAGTTAAAAATCACAATATTTTGCAACGTGTGTCTTTTTTCAAAAATTATAAATTTATTAAAATTAAACATTTTTTTATAACCCTAAAAAATATTTTAAAAACTGAGTGAGAGAATATATTCACAGATAAATTTCAAGGTCTCCATTACTAGTTTATAGATGATGTAACGAATTTTGTGTATTGACTTTAAGTGCCTTCCTCTCAATCGAGCAGAACTAATTACGGTATTACCGGTACGAATCTCCTTTACGGATAATTCTGGATAATTATTAGTGTAAATCACTTCCCCTTTTGAAGAGTTCATTACCAAGCGATTAATTTGTGATTAAGTGATGATTTATACTTAGTTATAAATAATATTATGCTCTCCATTTGAGTCATTGCTATTATTTATAGGACCAAAGCTACAGCAGCTATTTAATTTTACTTAGCATAGTCTGTTGCCTATATAGTAAAATTAATAAGAATTGACATGTTTGGACAAATGCTGAATAGTAGATGACATTCTCATTGAGGCATGCTATCCACGATGTACCAGTCGGTTGACGAGTTTTTTTTAAAATGGTAGAGAAAATCAATTTTAAAATGAATTCAAAATGTTTTCTCAACAAAATTAATGGGTTTTAATTATTTGATTCTCAAAATAAAATAACTTTCAATTTGGGTTTTAATTATACTCAAAGAAAATAAACTAACAGGTCCAAATTATATTAACCGAAAAAAGAATCTGGATATTATATTAACTATTAAGGACTATAAGTTTGTGCTAACAGAGATATGTCCATCTTAGCCTAATGAGATGGCAATCGATGAGCAAGCCTAGTCTTATTAGAAATGGCAGAAGGCTTTTTAGATGGCTCGCTATTATATTTTGGTGTCTATGTCAAATGTATTGCAGCATTATCATCAGTCTATACCTAGTGCCTATGACATGATTATGTACCTTAAAGTGTCGTTTAGAGATCAAAATCGTGTGGCTAAGCAGGTGGCCATTAAATCACTGATGAACACAAACATGGCTGAAGACACCCCAGTTAGGGATCATGTTATGAAGATGATCAGTCTTTTGAATAAACTAGAGAACCTTGGAGTTAAGATTGAAGGAGAAACCTAGGTCGATATCATATTCCAGTCGTTGCCTGATAGTTTTAAGTAGTTCTACCTGAACTATACCATGAACAAACTTAGGTTTTTTCTAATAAGACTTCTTAATGAACTTCAAGCAGTTGAGAGTGTTCTTAGGAAGCCAAAAAGTGTCTTTGTTGTTGAGAAAGAGTCTTTCTCTAAGCCGAAAGGCAAGAAGAAGAAAAATATTCAGAAATAGAGAGGAACCAAAGGCAGTTAATGGGCTTAAAGCTAGTGTGAAAAAATCAAAAGGCAAGTGTTTTCACTGCAACCAGATAAGACACTGGAAAAAGCAATGTCCAGTTTATCTCGAAAAGCAGAACAACCAAGGTATTTTCTATTCACTAGTTGTTGAAACATGTTTAGCAGTGTTATCTACTCGTACTTGACGTATAGATGCGGGAGCCACTAATTATATTTGTAATTCTTTGCAGGAATTTTAGGAAAGCAGACAGCTTAGTGATGGGGAGATTTTTCTACACATGCGCAATAATACAAGGGTGGCAGCAATTGCAGTAGGAGATATCACTCTCAGTTTTAGTAGAGATAGAATTTTAAATTTAAAATATTATTTTTATGTACCTTCCATAAGAATAAATTTAATTTCAGTTTCTAGATTAGATAAGGATAAATACTCTATTTATTTTAATAACTCTACAGTTATTAAGGATAATAAATATTTTATTTGTTCTGGTACATTGTTAGATTATCTATATGTTATAGCTCATATCTTTTCTACACTGCAACTAAATGAGTTGAATAATACATCTAATTTACTATTTAAGAGATTTTTAAAAAAAAAATGAACCAAACGTATCTTTAACCCTTACACTTAAGTCATATAAATCTAAAAAAGATAAATATATTAGTTAAAGATTGACCTTTGAGTTCATTGGAAGTAGATGCACTTCTAATTTATAAATTCTCCTTGGAGAAAAAATGACCAGGAGTCCATTTTCTATTAAAGGCTATAAGCTAAAAAACCGTTAGAACTAGTTCACTTTGATATATGTGAACCTATGACTATTCAGACTAGAGGAGATTTTGAGTATTTTTTTACTTTCATTGACGATTACTCAAGGTATGGGTACATTTATTGGATGCACTATAAGTTTGAATACTTTAAGAAATTCAAATAATTTAAGGCAGAAATAGAGAAGCATCTGGGTAAATGTATTATGACATTACGGTCTAACCATGGTGGCGAATACCTCTTTGGAGAGTTTAGGGACTATTTGTCAGTGGAAGGGATTACATCCCAGTTGACTATACCAGGCATTCCACAGCAGAATGATGTAACAAAAAGAAGGAATAGGACTCTTATGGAAACGGTGAGATCAATGATGAGTTATTTAGAGTTACCTGATTCATTTTGATGATTTGTATTAGAGACAACGACTTATATTTTGAACTTGGTACCTTCTAAGTTTGTACTTACTACTCCCACAAAATTGTGGAAGAGTCTTTTGACAGGATTCCAAGAGAACTGGATATTGAATCCTATCAATACAACGAAGCACTCTAAGATAATGATGCCGAATTTTGGCAATGGGCTATGAGTTTTGAGATGGAATCTATATACTTTAATTAGGTTTGAAAACTTATAAAACTACCAGAATGAACAAAATCTATTGAATGAAGGTGGATCGAAAAGAATAAGAGAGGAGTAGACGAGAAGGTAAAAACTTTCAAAGTTAGGCTTGTTGCAAAATGATTCATTTAGAAAGAAGGGATCAATTTTGAGGAGTCCTTTTTATCAGTAGCCATGCTTAAGTCTATTTGGATTCTCTTATTCATTGCGGCTTATTTCGATTACAAAATTGGACAAATGGATGTCAAGATAGGTTTCCTTAATAGAAATCTTAACGAGTGTATCTATATGATATAACCAGACTATTTTATAGCAAAGGGCCAGGAGCACATGTTGTGCAAGCTTAAAAGATCTATTTATGGACTTAAACAAGTATCTAGATCCTGGAATACTCGATTTGATCAGACCATTAAGTCTTATGGTTTTGATCAATGTCCTGACGAATCCCTTGTGTTCAAGAAATGTGATGCAAACGTGGTGATTGTTAGGGTTGTATAGTGAAAATCATAAATTTTATTTGATTTTAGTATTTAATTTAATTTTAATAAAATTAATTTTATATTTTATAAGAATTTTAATGAGCAATGTATGCAATATCATTTTTTTAATGTTATGCATGAATGCCCTTTATTATGTACAGTATTTAATCTGGTGTGTAGAGTACGAATTGCACACAGAAGACCAGATTATAGGTTCTTACAGAATATAAGTATGTGTTCACAATTAAGATGAAAATGGATATACCATCAGTATAACTGTAGTACAGAGTTTTAGTAGGGTCTGTCTTGACTACGGGGAACACATAACAGCATTGTCTCTTATTCCGACTCTCTGTACTACTGCACTTTGTGTGCAATGAACGGGACACATTAAGATAATTAATTTTATACTGACTATATAAATTAATTTACACCGCAAGATTATTATGAGAGTGCTTATACTCTAATGTTTTGATTCATTAGAGGGTACGATCTTAAATGGGTCTATATTTTCAGTAAGTTGGATAGCGTTATTAATTATATAGTGAATATTAATTATTGACAGAATCTATGTCTCGATAGACCAGGATTAATGATACTCCCTTAAGGAAGCTTATAAGTTTTATCCGGGCCAAACCTTGCAAGTGAATTTGATTATCTGGCAGTTAAATAAATTAAGCGGAAGGGCTTAAGAAATTTTAAAGATGCCAATTAAATTAAATTGTCAATAATTATATTTAATTGGTGAGTATTGGTAATCTTAATGTGGGGAAATGAGTTAAGCATTTAATAACAGGAGCTCAATGCAAGTTGGTCTTAAGATTATAGTTAAGAGTGCAGTTACAGTTCTTTAGTGGTATGAACTGTAATTTAGTGTTTTATAAAAATTTCAGAAATCGCTGCAAGATTTTCATAATTACAGAAACTGCTGAGAGGTTTGCATTTTTAGAAAAATCGATGGATAGGTATTTGGGTTACACTAGAAGTCTATATCATAATTACTTCATATGTCCCTATTGTAGCCCTATAAATATGCGGGTATGCTGAATCAAATTCATAAATTATTTTTCAAGACTAAGGTTGACCAGGTTCTGCCGGTACCAGTTCTCGAAGGATTGTAGCCCACACTGTGTTCAGAAATTGCATAAGGGAATATAATAGAAGTATGACTGGAGTTTCAACTCGAGAATCAATAATCGTAGTTGGAGAATCAACCAAAAAGGTATTCATCTGAATTAATTGTGGTGGCACGGGTTAATTGTGGTGGCACGGGTTTTATTTTTGATCATTCGACATCAAAACTGCCAAGATCATCATTTTTGTAAACGATCTGCAATAAAAAATAACTAGACGGACAATCACTGAAATAGGCTCCAGATCATAAACCATTTGATATTGAACGTTCAAAATAAAACTCGTACCACCACAGTATTCTGAGTTGAAGCTCCCGTTAGACCTTCGACTATATTCTCTTATGCGATTCTCGAACGTAGTGTGGGTTACAATTCTTTAAGAACTCGTATCGGTAGAACCTGGTCAGCTTTAGTCTTGAAGACAAGTTATGAATTTGGTTCAGCTTGCCTGTATACTTATAGGGCTACAGCAGGGACCTATGCAGTAATTATGATAAAGATTTTTAGTGTAATCCAGATATGTATCCAGTGGCTTTTGCAATTAAGAAAACCTCTCAGCGGTATCTATAATTATGAAAATTTTATAGCGATTTTTACAATTTTCATAAAACACTAAATTACAGTTCACATAACTAAAGAGCTATAATTGCACTCTAAGCCATAATCTCAATACCAACTTACATTGAGCTCTTGTTATTAAATGCTTAACTCATTTTCCTACGTTGAGATTTTTGATACTCGCAAATTAAATTTAATTACTAATAATTTTATTTAATCAGCATCTTTAAACTCCTTAATCCCTTCTGCTTAACATATTTGACCACTGGATAATCAAATACACTTGTAGGGTTTAGTCCGGTCAAAACTTATAAGTTTTTTTGAGATGTAGATTCCGTCAATAATTAATAATCACCATTAAATAATATAACTATCCAATTCAAATGGAATATTGATCCATATAAGATCGCACCCTCCAATGAATCAAAATAACGAATATTAAATATACATAAATCAATAATTATTTTAGGATTAAGATTATAAGTACTCTCATAATAACCTTGGGGTGTGAATTAATTTATATAGTCAGTATAAAATTAATTATCCCATATATTTCGTTCAATACACACAAAGTGTACTAGCACAAAGAGTCAGAATAATAAACGACGTTATTGTCTGTTTCGCGTAACCAAGACATACCTACTAAAATTCTGTGCTACAGTCGTACCGATGGTATGTCCATTTTCATCTAAACTGTGAATAAATAACTTATATTCTGTAAGAATCTAAAATATGATCTTCTGTGTCTAAGTTGTACTCTACACACAAGATTAAATACTGTACAGAATAAAAGACATTTATGCATAACATAAAAAAATGCTATTGCATACATTGCTTATTAAGATTCTCATAAAATAAAAAATTAATTTTATTAAAATAAAATTAAATATTAAAATATAATTTTTAATATATAACCCTAACACAAATGGTATCAGAGCCATTTTGATTTTTGTTTACAGTTTATCGAGGGACCGGGTAGATTTAGAACTGTGTTAACTTTGTTTTGTCGATGTTCTAATCCTGGTTTTATGATCATTGTTATTTTCATGTTTGATTGAATGATTTGAATGATGATTTAATTAATTTTTAATCACGAGGGTTGACCGTGGTAGTTTAAAATTTTTAGATCGAATGTGAGCCTTCGAAACAAAGGTTTTTGATGTAGAATTTTTTTTTATTTTTAAATATTATTTAGAATATTTAAGAGTATGTTTGAATATTCAAGAACACAATGAACAGGTGGCGGCTTAACTAGCGGCACCGGTAGTGGTTTTGGGATTTTCAGGCCACAGATCGCGGTGGTTTTTTCAACGGTTTTAAAATAGGTTTTTTCGGTAAGTTTCTACAGGTTTTATGCATTAAAAGTAGTAGCAAAATAAGTCCCAAAATAGCCGAAAAAAATCAATAAAAATAGCCACCATGGGCGGCTTTGCCGGCAGTGGTTCAAGGCCATTTTTGATGATTTTTAAGGATATTTTTGGGACTATTTTTGAGAAATTTTCTAAGCATAAAATAAGAGTAAACAGTACCTGAAAACTGTCCAAACCATGAAAAAATCATAGCAAAAATAGGCGGCAAAACAGGCAACGATTTTCGGTGACTTTGGGGCTATTTTTTTTAGAGTTTTTCTATAATGTTTCCGAGACATTCTTCAAGGCAACATGTTGATGGATATCAGTTCAATGTTTCAAAAAAAAATAGAGGACTAAAACCACCACGAGAAAAGCCCAAATAGAGTTCAGGAGATGCGGCAAATGGAGAATGTTGATGCCCAAATGGAGTTCAGTGACTTTGGGGCTATTTTTTTAGAAAAAATGCGTCGAGAATGGAGTTCAGGAGAGGCGGCAAAAGCTGGTTGAAGTGGTGGCAACGGCGGCGCTAGCGACACTAAGTTAGCTAGCGGTGGTGCTGGTGGTTTCGGGGCTATTTTGGCTCCTATTTTCTGATATGTATTGATCGAGATGTGATATATTTGTATATCACTAAAAATCAGAGAATATTGATGCAATCTGGATACCGATAAGCAGCTATTTCAAAGAATTAAAACTCTTACAGCTTATCTTTAAAATAGAAAACTAAAACTCATCAGAGTTCCTGTTTATATATATACATATATATATATATATTGCATTTATATTCTTTTGAGCTGCGTGAATGATGTATATCTGTTTTATATTTTCTTGTTAATTTAATTATTTTAAAAAATTTGATTTTAATTAAATATTTTGTAATAGAAAATAAAATTAAGTTTTTTAATGAAATTTTTTTAATTAAATGAAAAACTTTAGATATTTTATTTTTTAAAAAATATCATTTTAAAGATGATTTTTTATTAAATCGAACATATTGAAAAAACGTAAAAATTAATTTTGAATTTTGAAATAATTAAATAAAAAAATATTTAATCTAAATAAATTATTATTTTTGAAAAATGTGTAATATAAAATAAAATAA
Source organism: Heliamphora exappendiculata (assembly GCA_034768845.1). Classification (NCBI taxonomy): domain Eukaryota; kingdom Viridiplantae; phylum Streptophyta; class Magnoliopsida; order Ericales; family Sarraceniaceae; genus Heliamphora; species Heliamphora exappendiculata. The sequence continues at coordinate 12,535 of JAOTRH010090929.1, forward strand.
TTGAATGCCTTTAATCACTAGCTTTGCTGAAAAGTTAAAAGAAAAATTGTGCATTTATCGAATTTTATTTATTACTCATTAGAACACGAAAGATGGTTTAACAAATCAGAATCTTTGAAATTTTATATACGAAAAGAAGTTTTGAACTCTTTCAGATCTTGTGGTTTTAAAAATTAATAAATTTATTTTAATTAAATAAAATTTTATAATCCTAAAAAATATTTTAAAAAATCTAAGTGGAAGAGAGAATTTATTCACAAATAAATCTCACGGTCTCCATCACCAGTTTATAAGCGATGAAATTAGTTTTACGTGTTGGCAGTAATGCATTTCTCCATATCGAACAGATTAATTGTGATATCGCCATTACAAACCTCCTTCAGGAATAATTCTAGATAATTGTTAGCGTGGATTACTTCTACATCTAAAGAGTTTATTGCAAAACAATTGATTTGAAATTAGGTGGTGACTAACAGTTAGCTGTTAATAATTAGTATTTTCTCCATCTAAGTCACTGCTGTTATTTACTAGACCAAAATTATGTTAGCTATTTAATTTTACTTAGCAGGGTCAGTTGCTTAGGTAGTAAAATTAAAAGGAATTGGTTTGACTGGACAAACAATGAATAGTAGACGTCCTTCCATCGAGGCATGCTATTCAGAAGGTACCAGGTTGCTAGCGATTTTTTTTAAATAGTAGAGAAAACCAAATTAAAATAAATTTAAAATTTTGTTTGTCATAATTAACGGTCAATTTTAATTACGTGATCCTCATAAATAAAATGTCATTCAATCCTTTTGCATCTATTCTCACAGAAAACAAACTAACGGGACCAAACTATGTAGACTAGAAAAGAAATTTAGATATTGTCTTAACTGCTGATGATTATAAGTTTGTATTAATTGAGATATTTCTACCAGTACCAGATGAAGGGGCGACCGAACAAAAAACCCAAACCCATTAGAAGTGGCAAAAAGCTGATCAGATGGCTTGCTGTTATATTTTGGCTTCCAAGTCAAATGTTTTGAAGCATCAGCATCAGTTTATGCCCAGTACCTATGACATGATTATGAACCTCAAAGAAATATTTAGGGATTGAAATCGTGCTGCTAGGCAGGTGGCCATGAAGTCTCTTATAAATACAAGCATGGCTGAAGGCACCCCAGTAAGGAATCATGTTCTGAAGATGATCAGTCTTCTAAATGAACTAGAGATCCTAGGAGCTAAAATTGACAAACAAATCCAGGTCGATATCATACTTTAGTCACTGCCTAATAGCTTTAAGTAGTTTTACCTAAACTATACCATGAATAAGCTCAACTTTTCATTAGCATAACTTAAAAAATTTCAAGCAGCCAAGAGTGTTCTTAGGAAGCCAAGTTCTATGTATGTGACTGAAAAAGATTCTTCCTCTAAGTCGAAAGGTAAGAAGAAGAAAATTGTTCAAAAATAAGGAGGCACAGTTCAAAAGCAGTTAAGGAACCAAAAGCTGGTGTGATGAAACCGAGAGGCAAGTGCTCTCACTGTAATCCGTTTGGGCATAGAAAAAAGCAATGTTCGATTTTTCTCAGTAAGCAGAACAAATTAGGTGATTTCTATTCACTGATGGTTGAAACAAGTTTAGTGGTGTTATCTATCGATAACTGGTGTGTAGACATAGGAGCCACTAATCATGTCTAAAATTCTTTGCAGGGGTTCTAGAAAACCAGTAGCTTGGTGATGGAGAAATATACCTACGTATGGACAATAATACAAGGGTGGCAGCAGTTGTAGTAGAAGATATCACTCTCAGTTTTAGTAGAGATAGAATTTTATTTCTAAAAGATTATCTTTATGTACCATCAATTAGAACAAATTTAATTTTGATTTCTAGTTTAATAAATGGAAAATATTATGTTCATTTTTATAACTTTGTGGTTGTTAAGAAAAATAAACATTTTATTTATTCTGGTACATTGGTAAATGATATGTATATCGTATCTCATATCTCTCCTACACTGCAATTAACTGAATTGAATAATACATCTAATTTACCATATAAGAGAAAGTTTCTTTCTTTAATGAAGCTAAACGTTTCATTGGCACTTACGCTTGGGTCATATTAATCTAAAAATGATAAATAGAGTGGTAGAAGATGGACATTTGAGTTCATTGGAAGTGAAGTCACTTCTAGTTTGTGAATCTTGCTTAGAGGGTAAGATGACCAAGAGGCACTTTTTAATCAAAGGCTATAGAGCAAAAGAACCATTGGAATTGTTTCATTCTGATGTATGTGGTCCTACGACAATTTGGGTTAGCAGTGGCTTTGAGTACTTCATCAGTTTCATCAATGACTACTCAAGGTATAAATATATTTACCTGATGCATCGTAAGTCTGAATGTTTTAAAAAATTCAAAGAATTCAAGGCGGAGGCAAAGAAGCGTTTAGGTAAAAGTATCAAATCACTATGATCCGATAGTGGTGGGAAATACCTCTTTGTAGAGCTTAGGGGCTACTTGTCATCGGAAGAAATTATATCTCTGTTGACTGCATTAGGCACCCCGCAGCAGAATGGTGCAGTAAAAAGAAGGAATAAGACTTTTATGGAGATGATAAAGTCTATGATGAGTTATTCAGGATTACTCGATTCATTTTGGGTACTCGCATTAGAGACAGTAACTTACATTCTGAATTTGGTACCTTCTAAGTTAGTATCTTCTACTCCCACAGAATTATGGATCGAGCGTAAGCCTAGTCTGAGACATATTCGAATTTAGGGGTGTCAAGTACATGTGCTGAAAGGAAACGCGAGTAAGTTAGAACCGAGGACAGAAGTCTATTTCTTTATCAGGTATCCTAAGGGAATAAAGGGTTATCTACTTTATAATCCTAAGGATCAGAAGGTTATTGTTAGCACTAATGCCTGATTCTTGGAAGATAATTATATTATAGACCACATGCCCAATAGTAAATTTTTTCTGAAAAAATTGAGAGAAAATACTAGTAGAATGGAAGAGGAACCACAAGTCACTGATATCCCATTGCCTCGTCATAGTGGGAGGATTATCAGGACAGGTGCAAATTATGCACAGGGTGCTGATGCACATGATTCAAATTCTCCACAACGTGTTACTGCTAATACACAGACACACGTAATGTCTCATCGTAGTGGGAGAATGTTGGATAGGGAGCCGTGCAGCAGAAAAAAAAGAATTTTGAATCGACGTTGTGACCATAAAAATGACGTATGCGATTTTCATGAAAAACGAAAACTATAATGATTATAATAGTTTAATACCTTTATGAAAGTTGTCGAAAAGTTTCAAGAAATCCCGAATACATTGAAGACGACCTTGCAACCTTCTCACGTATGACCTGAACGCACTACGACGATCACGATGTGTGGGCACCGATTCCGATCGAAGTGTTCTTCCTCCTTTTGGTTTATTCTCACAAAATAATCTCCAAAAAGGCAAAATAAATTAATGCCGAAGAGGAGAAGAGGGCGGCGGCTATAGGAAATATTAGGGTTAGGGTTTCATTAATGAGCCTCCTTTTTAATATATAAGAATATATCATAATTATATTAACTATATACTCTCTTTCCTAAAAGGATATAAAGAGATATACTTAACATAAATAATCAATTCCCTCATCTCCTAGGGCCGGCCACTTAGGGAGTAAACCCTAGGCGTGCCAAATACCAAAACCGTCCCTTATTAATTTAATTTAATTTCTGAATGTCCCTGGCGGAAAAATTGGCATTCTAATTAAATTAAATAATTATCGAAACCAATAAAAATAATAATGCCAGTACCCAACTCCTCAACCTGAATCGAACGTGATTTCCGTAAGCTGATTATCAATCATCGGACAAATAATGCCAGTGCCTAACTCATCGGTATTGTTGATCTCATGGAGGAAATCTCAACCATTGACGACTTAAAGTACTGTGCGTCATCTGAACACAATTGATCAATCACTTCAGGATTAAGAGTTCGTGCAATACATGATAATACGAGATGTGGATCAATTCATAT
>JAOTRH010090970.1:0-16552 GCA_034768845.1 Heliamphora exappendiculata
GAACGGGACATTTGAGGTAATTAATTTTATACTGACTATATAAATTAATTCACACCCCAAAATTATTATGAATAGTGCTTATGCTTTTCATCCTGAAATAATTATTGATTAACGTATATTTAATATTCGTTGTTTTGATTCATTAGAGGGTGCGATCTTATATGAGTCTATATTTTTGGTAAGTTTGATAGCGGTATTATTTATATGTAAAATATTAATTATTGGCAAAATTCACGCCCCGATCGATCGGGATTGACGATACCCCCTTAAGGAAGCTTATAAGTTTTGACAGGGCCAAACCCTGCAGGTGGATTTGATTATTCGGTGGTCAAATAAGTTAAGTAGAAGGGTTTAAAAAATATTAAGATGTCAATTAAATTAAATTATCAATAATTAAATTTAATTGGCGGTTATCAGAAATCTTAACGTGGGGAGAAATGATAAGCATTTAATAACATGAGCTCAATGCAAAAAAGTCTTGAGATTATGGGTTAGAGTGCAATTATAGTTCTTTAGTGGTGTGAAATGTAATTTAGTGTTCTATTAAAATTGTAAAAACCGCTGCCTTTTCATAATTGTAAAAACCGCTGGTAGGGAGATATATTCCACTAGAAGTCTTACTCATAATTACTCCTCAGGTCCCTGCTGTAGCCCTATATATATGCGGGTAAGCTAAACTAGTTTTATATAATATATCATAATTTGTCTTTCAAGATAAAAGATATCTTGATTCTGCGGGTACGAGTTCTCGATATTCCATAGCCCACACTACGTTCGAAGATCACGTAAGGAAATACAGTAGAAGATCGGACAAGAGTTTCAATTCGGAATCAATTTATAGTTGAAGAATCAATCAACAAAAGATATTTTTCTAAATTAACTTTGGTTGCACGGGTTTTATTTGATTGTTCGCCGTCAAAAGTTTTATCTGGAGCCCGTTTCGGCGTTTGTCCGTCTAGTTAATTTTTTTACAAAAAATCGTTCACAAAAACAATGAACTTAGCAGTTTTGCCTCCAACAAATAAAACTCGTGCATCCGAAATTAATTTAGAAAAATATCTTTTTACTGGTGAAATCTTCAACTATGATTTGAATTCCAGTTGAAGCTCCTCTCAGATCTTCTATTGTATTCCCTTATGCGATTTTCAGATATAGTGTGGGCTATAATCCTTCGAGAACTCGTACCGGCAGAACCTGAATATTTTTAGTCTTAGAAGACAAGTTATAAAACTAGTTTAGCCTACCCACATATTTATAGGGCTACAGTAGGGATATCTCATAGCGATATCTACAATTATGAAAAACCAGCAGCGATTTCTGAAATTTTCATAACACACTAAATTACAGTTCACGCCACTAAAGAACTATAATTGAACCCTGACTCATAATATCAAGACCATGTAGTATTGAGCTCCTGTTATTAAATACTTAACATTTCTCCCCACGTTAAAATTCTCGATACCCGCCAATTAAATTTAATTACTGACAATACAATTTAATCGACATCTTGAAATTCCTTAAGCCCTTCCGCTTAACTTATTTAACCACTAGATAATCAAATCCACCTACAGGGTTGGCCAAATCAAAACTTATAAATTTTCTTAAGGGGGTATCGTCAATCCTGATCTTTCGGGACGTAAATTCCGTTAATAATCAATATTCACCATACAAATAATACCGCTATCCAACTCATCGGGAATATAGACCCATATAAGATCGTACCCTTTAATGAATCCAAATAACAAATATTAAGTATATGCAAATCAATAATTATTTCAAGATTAAGGACATAAGCACTATTCATAATAATCTTGGGGTGTAAATTAATTTATATAGTTAGTATAAGATTAATTACCCCAAATGTCTCGTTCAATACACACAAAGTGTACTAGCACAGAAAGTTAGAACAATAGACGACGTTATTATCTGTTTCCCATAACCAAGACAGGCCTACTAAAGCTATGTACTACAGTCGTACTGATGGTATGTCCATTTTAATCTAAACTGTGAATATTAAACTTATATTCTGCAAGAACCTAAAATATTATCTTCTGTGTGTGTAGTCTATATACCAGATTAAATACTATACAGAATATCGAACATCCATGCATAACATTAAAGAAATGATACACATACATTGCTTATAAGGATTATTATAAAATAGAAAATTAATTTTATTAAAATTAAATTAAATACTAAAAATATAATTTTTGGTATACCAACCCTAACAGCATCCACAGTGGTTTGGGTCATCTCCCACTAGTAATCGGTTTCACCTTTCAACTGTTACGTTGCTAGTGCAACCTTATCACCATCATGTTCAAGATTCATGATGTCCATCATCTTGTTGATTTGTCTCAGCCATCCTTTAGCTAGACATGAGGTGGTGTCTCCATTGAATATCGGAGGTCTCTATCTTTGAAATTCAAACAATAAGCAGGCTCGGTCGTGAAGGACTCGTGGCGTGTGGGGGTTCATGTTAGTTGCCGATATTCTCAGCGCTTAAGCTAGTTTTCCCAATCCATGGTCTTGGCTGTTTTCATAGTGAGGTGGGTCTTGATTAAAGACTTCGGGTGTTTCAGGTTAGATCCCTCGTCCTCTACCTCTACTTCTTCATCCAAATATTTTCTACAATAAAGGAAATAAGGACTTATTTCCTTGATTTGTTCATTTAAGTTTGAGTTTCTTAGGTGCACAAGTCATTAGGGTTCGCACAATCAACTTAGGAAAAAAGAACACACCATGTAACACAAAAGCATTTCATTAAGATTTCATTGCATAAGGGTTAGAAACTTGGAGTTACTCTAGTGATACGAATCACTGAGTGTTACTATGTAAATAGAATCTCAAAACTCTAGTGATACTAATCACTGAGTACTATAACAAAAGGAAACAACACGAGAGATACATCATGATAAATCTAATCTAGGAACAGGTTCGGATAGCATCTTCGAGCAAGAGATTCAACCTCCCAGGTTGTCTCGGTGATCATGTAGCATTCCCAGTGGATTTTACAGTACCATGTATCAGGGGAGAGTGAATCTCTCCTTTCTCAGTCGGATACAATAACTGGGGTTTCCGTGTAAGTGTCGATATCGTCGAAGTCCAGGAGTCCGGCGTCGTGAAAAATTCGGTACTCATTCCATGGTCTCTAATAGCGTAGATGGGTGTAAGGTACCACGTTCCCAAGACGTTCGATAAAATCTAGAGGCACCGCCAGCTTGTACAAGGTTAGACCTAGCCATTGAATAATGATAATTGGCCCAAAATAGTAATGAGCCGCTACAGTTGATTTCCAGGCGCACCTAATCAGGAGGGCCACCAAAACGTATACTTGAATTCCCACAAAAAAAGGAAGGAGTCCTAGTGTTTCTCCAGTCGAGTCCTGCATAGGCTTCATTTCTTTGTTCCATTTCTTCAATGTCGATAACCTTGCCAGGGTCTTCAACCATAGGATTTTCTACTGGAGACTCGATCTCCTCAGTAGGAAAGATCCATGCTAGTGGTACCGCATGTATCGGAGCCTCCTCCTTCGGATCGGAGTCAAATTCGAGGTCAGGTAACCAACCTCCATTTGGGGATGATGGCTCGTTATCAGACATCTACAGGATGGCATAATAAGGTTTATGGTAAGAGTGCCATCAAAGAACTCTTGTTCTTATACTTTCTTTATTACTCTTTAAAAAAAGATGTGATACAATATAGTTACAAATAGCAAGCAATATACACACATTGTTTACACAATAGAACCTAGGTCTACCCATTACCCAAGGCTACTAAGGTTTCGTGTAACTAAGCTCTGATACCAAGCTGTGACAGCCCACTTTTTGGACACCTCATTTAAAAGACTCTTCCTTTAATTACTTGTGAAAATAGCATATATTTTTTTATTTTTTTTAAAACATAAACTATCCATTTCACTTGTAAGTAATCAACTCGACTTAAAGAATAAGTCAAAAGGAGAGAGACTTTAATACATCAAAAGAGAATTTCCAATATTACAAAAAAAAGTATCAAAGTTGCAGAATTTAAAATGTTACATTTCTAACTATTTCTGGAATTCTTCGGTGGTTTCTTCTCCTATGCCGGGTAGAGTCTAGTGCACCTCCTCCTCAATCGAGATTGCCTCCTCGTATACTTCTTCTTCACTTGGGCATTGAAATGCTGCGAGCTACGCGCTTAATGGAACAACTATAACCCAAACAACCTTCCCATAAAAACACCAATACCCAACAATATGCATACACGAGATACACAAAGATATACACTTTTCAATGCAAAGGATCAACCTAGCTCACTATGTTCTCGTTGTCCATATGACTAAAGTTCGTGTTCTCAACTATACTAATAGTTGCAAGGGTTCACCTAAACCCACTACGTTCTCGTTGTTCACACTATCTCATTCTCGTTCTCAACTATACACTAATAGTTTCAAAGGTTCAACCAGAAACCTCTATGTTCTCATTGTTCCTAATATCAAAAGTTCACGTTCTCAAAGAATAGTTTTTTCCTTGGTCATCACTCGAGAACCTAAACCTAAAGGTTGCACAATGTCGCGTTAACTCTAATGGGCCTCACCACCATAGTACCATACGTTCCCATACACCTTGCCTCCCGCATATCATCCTTTTCGATTAGTAAACTCATATTATGTACAATCATACACGACTAAGGTTTAGTAAACTCATATTGAGCTAATAGCCATGATGTGCGGCTCACCAATAGTAAATTCTTCTGGAGGCAAGACTGTCAAGATCTTTATTTTTACAAACGATTAACGAAAAAAATTAACTGGATGGGAAAACGTCAAAATGGGCTCCAGATAAAACTTTTGATAACGAACGATCAAAATAAAACCCGTGCATTCGAAGTAAATTTAGAAAAATACCTTTTTACCAGTCGAATTTTCAACTATGATTTGAATCCAAGTTGAAACTCCTGTTAGATCTTTTACTGTATTTCCTTATGTGATTCTTGAATATAGTGTGAGCTATAATCCTTCGAGAACTCGTACTGACAAAACTTAGACAGCTTTAGTCTTAGAAGACAAGTTATGAAATTGGTTCGACCTACCCGCATATTTATAAGGCAACAGCAGGGACCTATGGAGTAATTATGAGTAAGACTTTCAGTAGAACACAGACACGTATCAATGGTTTCTGTAATTAAGCAAACCTCATAGAAGTATATATAATTACGAAAAACTAACAGCAATTTTTATAATTTTCATAAAACACTGAATTACAGTTCACACAACTAAAGAACTATAATTACACTCTGACCCATAATCTCAAGACCATCTAGCATTGAACTCGTGTTATTAAATGATTACCATTTCTCGCCACGATCCCGTTACCCGCCAATTAAATTTAATTACTAACAAATTAATTTAATCGGTAACTTGATATTCCTTAAGCCCTTCAACTTAACTTATTTGGCCGTTGGATAATCAAATTCACCTGTAGGGTTTAGCCCAGTAAAAACTTATAAGCTTCCTTAAGGGGGTATCGTCAATCTCGATCTTTCGGGATATGGATTCAGTCAATAATTAATATTTTTCATATAAATAATACTGTTATCCAACTCACCGGGAATATAGGCTCATATAACATCGCACACTCTAATGAATCAAAATAATAAATATTAAATATATGCAAATCAATAATTATTTCAAAATTAAGAGAATAATCACTATTCATAATAACCTTGGGATGTGAATTAATTTATATAATCAGTATAAAACTAATTATCCAAAATATCCTGTTTAATACACACAAAGTGTACTAGCACAGAAAGTCGAAACAATAGACGACGCTATTATCTATTCCCCATAACCAATGCATGCCTACTTAAACTCTGTGCTACAGTCGTACTAATGGTATGTCTATTTTCATCTAAATTGTGAACATAAAACTTATATTCTACAAGAATTTAAAATTTGATCTTCTGTGTGTAAACCGTACTCTACACACCAGATTAAATATTATACAGAATATTGGACATGCACTCATAACAAAAAAATGATATATATACATTGCTCATAAAGATTCTCATAAAATAAAAAATTAATTTTATTAAAATAAAATTAAATACTAAAAATATGATTTTTAATATACCAATCCTAACAATCTTTCACTTATACTCAAAACCATGGTGCCATACATCCAACTCCCATGCCCTCTACATGATTATTAAAAGTCTTAGCCAGTAAGCTCTTTGTAAAAGATCTGCAAGGTTGTCTCCTAATGTAAGCTCTATGTCTGACTGGAAATCTGAGTATGTGAACTCTAAAAGTACTAGACTGTCTACCTCGTAAACTAACATATAATCCTTAATCCTTTTCAGGTACTTAATTATATTCTTTACCGTAGTCCAATGCTCATACCTTGAATTAGACTGATATCTGCTAACCATGAGGCTTCCAACTGCCGAAGCATAAGGAACCGCCTTCATTTTCTCTATTTCATCAGGTGTCTTAGGACACTGATTCTTCAATAGAGTGATTCCATGCCTGAATAGGAGAAACTCTTTCTTGGAATTCTGCATGCTTAAACGAGTAAGGATATCATCGATGTATTTTACTTGTGACAAGCCCAACATCCTTTGTTTTCGATCTCGCACAAGCTTGATCCCAAAGATGTGACTAGCTTCTCTCAAGTCCTTCATATCGAATTGCCTAGATAACCATACTTTAACAGTAGGTAATGCCCCCACATCGTTTCTGATGAGCAAGATATCATCTATACAAAGTACTAGAAAGATCACCACACTTCTGTCACGCTTCTTGTACACACAGGACTCATTCGGATTTTGATCAAAACTATAAGACTTAATGATTTGATCAAACTGAGTGTTCCAAGACCTCGATAAATTGATCTCTTAAGCTTACACAACATGTGTTCTTGAACCTTGCAATGAATTTGTCTTGTTGTATCATATAGATACACTCATCAAGACTTTCATTAAGGAAAGCTGTCGTGACATCCATTTGCCAGATTTTGTAATCGTAATGAGCAGCAATTGATAAGAGAATTCGGATAGACTTAATCATGGCTACCGGCGAAAAGGTTTCCTCATAATCGATCCATTATTTCTGAGTGAACCCTTTAGCAACAAGCCTAGCTTTGAAGGTTTCAACCTTTTCGTTTGCTCCTCTCTTCCTCTTGTAGATCCACTTGCATCCAATGAGTTTTATCCCTTCGGGTGGTTCTACAAGTTTCCAGACCTGATTGGAATACATAGATTCTATCTCTGAATTCATAGCCTTTTGCCAAAAATCTGCATCTTTGTCCTAAAGTGTTTCATTATAGTTACAGGATTTGGTATCTAGTTTTGCAGGGATCTTATTAAAAGGCTCTCGCAAGAACATATACCGATCAGGTTGATAAATAACCCTCTCACTACGACGAGGCATACATGTGTCTGTGTACTAGTAGTAACACGTTGTGCAGAATCTGAACCCTGTGCATCAGCACCCTATTCTTGATTTGCACTTGTCCCAATAATCCTCCCACTACGACGAGATAATGGGATATCAGTGACATGTTCTTCCGTTCTACTGGTATTTCTTCTCAGTTTTTCTAGAATAATTTTTCAATTAGGCATATGCTCCATAATATAATCCTCTTATAAGAATCGGGAATTGGTGTCAACAATGACCTTCCGATCCTTAGAATTATAAAATAGACCACCATTTGTTCCCTTGGGATACCCTACAAAGAAACAGACTTCTATCCTCGGTTCTAACTAAATCGCGTTTCCTTTAAGCACATGTGCTGGACACCTCCAAATCCGAATGTGTTTCAGACTAGGCTTACACCCAGTCTACAATTCGGTGAGAGTATAAGGTACTAACTTAGAATATACCAAGTTCAGAATGTAAGCCACTGTCTCTAAAGTGAGTCCCCAAAACGAATCGGGTAAACCTGAATAACTCATCCTAGACCTTACTATTTTCATAAGAGTCATATTCCTTCTTTATGCTACACCATTCTGTTGTGGAGTGCCATGTGCAGTCAACTGGGATGTAATTTCCTATGATGACAAGTAGTCCTTAAACTCTCCAAAGAGGTATTTTCCACCACGGTCGGATCGTAATGATTTGATACTTTTATCCATATTCTTATTTGCCTCCGCCTAGAATTCTTTGAATTTCTTAAAGTATTTAGACTTACGGTATATCAGGTAAATGTATCCATACCTTGAGTAGTCATCAATAAAATTGACGAAATACTCAAATCCACCTCTAGCCTGAATTTTCATAGGACCACATACATCAGAATGAACCAACTCTAACAGTTCTTTAGCTCTATAGCCTTTGGCTAAAAATAGCCTCTTGGTCATTTTATCTTCTAAGCAAGATTCACATACTAGAAGTGCCTCCACTTCCAATAAATTCAAAAGTCTATTTTTTACGAGTCTGTTTATCCTTTTTAGATTAATTTGACCCAAGCGTAAATGCAAAAGAAACGTTTAGTTCATTAAAGAATGAAACTTTCTCTTATTTGGTAAATTAGATGTGTTATTTGTTTCAGTCAGTTACAGTGTATGACAGATTGAAATAATAATATAAAGATCATTCACCAATGTACCAGAACAGATAACCCGTTTATTACCCTTAATAACCACAGAGTTATTAAAATAAACTAAATATCTTTTTTTAACCAATCAAGAAACGAAAACAAGTTCCTTCTATTGGTAGGTACATAAATATAATCTCTCAATATTAAAACCCAATCTCTACCAAAATTGAGAGTGACATCTCCTACTACAACTGTTGTTACATTTGTATTATTGCCCATATATAGGTAAATCTTCTGATCACTAAGTTGTTGAATTTTTTGGAACCCTTGCAATGAGTTGCAGATATAATTAGTGGCTCCCGTATGTACACACTAGGTATCCATAGATAACATCGCTAAACATGTTTCCATAACTAGTGAATAAAAATACCCTATATGTTCTTTCTTCTAAGAAATACTAGACAGTTTTTACTGGTGCCGTGTCTGGTTGTAGTGAAAACATTTGCCTTTCAGTTTTCTCACACCAGTCCGTGGCCCACTAATTACCCTAAAAATCGTGCATCCCTATTTTTGAACATTTTTCTTCTTCATGCCTTTCGGCCCAGAGAAAGAACCTTTTTTTGAAATAGACACACTTTCTAGTATTGCAGGAATACCATTGGTAGTTAAAGCTATATCCAAGTTACTTTTTCAGTGAACAAAATTTAGTCCCGTTAGTTTATTTTCTTTAAGTATTGAAGTGAGTGGGTTGAAAACTATTTTAATCCTAAGAATCACATAATTAAAAAATCATTAATTATGATGAGAAAAACTTTAAATTAATTCGCTAGTAGTCTAGTAACTTGAGAATAACATGCTTCATTGGGAGAATAACTACTATCCTTTATAAGACCAGATAGGCCATATTTTTTTAATTTTACTATTTAGGTAACTGACCCTGCCAAGTAAAATTAAATAGTTAACATAACTTCGATTTAGTGTATAATAACAATGACTCAGTTGGAGAGAATACTATTATATACAGCTAAGTGTTAATCATCATCTAATCCCAAATTAATCGCTTCGCAATGAACCTTTCAATTGGGGAAGTGATCCACACTAACAATTATCCAGAATTATCCCTAAAGGTGGTTGTACTGGCAATACGGTAATTAATCTGTCCGATGGCGAGGAAGGCCTTACTGCCAATACGTAGGGTTTAATTGCATCGCCTACAAACTGGTGATGAAGACCGCGAGATTTATCTGTGAATAAATTCTCTCCCCACTTTGATTTTTAAAACATTTTTTAGAGTTATAAAAATCTGTTTAATTAAAATAAATTTTTTAAGTTCAAAAATCACACGATATGAAAGAATCAAACATCTTCTCGTGTGCATGATTTCAAATATTTTGGTTTATCAAGCCATCTTTTCGTGGTTAAATACGTAACAAATAAAATTTAATAAATGCATACTTTTTTTCTCAGGTTTTCAGCTAAGGTAGTGATTAAATGCATTTATTTATTTTATTTTTTGTTCCATATTTTTTGAAAAATAATAATTTATTTCGATTAAATATTTTTTTATTTAATTAATTCAAAATTCAGAATTAATTCTCACATTTTTTCAAGATATCCGATTTTATAAAAAAAATCATCTTAAACGTAATCTTTTGTAAAAATAAAATATCTAAAACTTTTTATTTAATTAAAATTAATTAATTAAAAAAATTTATTTTTATTTTTCATTACAAAATATTTTAATTAAAAATAAATTTTTGAATTAATTAAATTAACAGGATAAATAAACAGATATGCAATCATCCACGTAGTTCATATATATATATGAGCATAATATGCTTATATCCCAGTTTTATGATTCAAGTGAAACACTGAGGTGATTCAGTCTCACTAAGAGAATCAGCTGTTTCAATCTATGTTCGCCTTTGATTCAGTGTCCTAATTGCATCATACTTTCCTGATACTATCTGATATATATTGATATATCATATCAATCTTGTATACATCAGAAAGTCAACACAAAATAGTCCTGAGAAAGAGAAACTGCTGGACCACCACCAGCCCCCACCAGCACCACCTTGCCGCCGCCTTCAGGCGGCTCCAACCGCCTCATTCGAGCTCCGTTTTCGACGAGTTTTATATCGTTGAAAAGCTCTTGAAATATAAAATTTTTTTGTCAAATAATTTGCTGAAAAATTTCCCAGAAAACGGCCAAAACAATTGCACGAACCACAAAAAAATGCAACATGCTGCAACAGCTTTGCGCTGCCAACTTTCCAAGGTTTTTTCAACCTCTTCCCGACCTTCATTTTTGACGTACTTTATACCAAAAGAAAGCTCTTGAAAAATATTATTTTTTTACAAAAAAATTGTTTAAAAATAGTCTTAAAAACTATCAGAAAAAAACTGCCCAAAGCTGTTGCCAACTTTTCAAGGCCATTCCAACCTCATCCGAATTTTTGACGTTCTTTATACCGTTGGAAAGCTCTCAAAAAGTAGGATCTTTTTTTAAAATAACCTGCTCGAAAACAGCCCAAAAAATAATTGAGAAATAGCCTAGAAGCGGCTGCCGCCGGCCACCAGCGCTGCCGCCTTTAACCGCCGCCCGTTTAGGCTTTTTCTGGTGTTTCTGTGATGCTACTTTTTTGTACAACAATAGCTTTAATATCCAACCACACGATAATTTGAAGACCGCCTCAAAAATAGTGCCAAAACAGCCCCAAAATAGCCCCCGAACCTTACCATCGAGCACCGCTGTCGCCAGCCTGTTTGCCGCTTGTTTGGGTTGTGATTTTGGTTCAATTGTTTTCTAGTTTTTGAAAATATTTTGAGCTATATTTTATTGCTAATTTATGTTTAAAAAATTTCCTAAAAAATAGTCCAAAAAATGGCCCAAAAAATCATCAAAACTGCCTCCAAACCGCCGCAGGCAAAGTCGCCAAAATTGGGCTGTTTTGGTTTTTTTTTTTAAACTTATTTTTATCCTATTTTTTATACATAAATACCATAGAAAACTCACAAGAAAAAATCATTTAAAACCATTAAAAACTTACCGCGATCCGTGGCCTGTAAAATTCCAAGCCACCACCGGTGCCGCCTCTGTTCTTCATGTTCTTGGATATGTTCAACATGTTCTTAAATAATCTAAATAGATATTTAAAAATATAAAACTAGATATTACATCAATCCTATGTTCTGAAAATTCACATTCAATCTATCACGGTCAACCCCCGTGATTAAAAAAATAATCATCTTTCACAAACCATTCAATTAAACATGAATTAATGACGATCATAAAATCAGAATTAGAACACCTACAAAACAAAGTTAGCAACAGTTCTAATACTACCTGACCCCGATAACCGAAAATAAAAAACAAAATGGCTTGGAAACTAATTTTTGGAGGCAAAACTGCCAAGATATTTGTTTTTGCAAACGATTAACGGAAAAAAATTAACTGGACGGGCAAACGCCAAAACGGGCTCCAAATAAAACTTTTGATAACGAACAATCAAAATAAAACTCGTGCATCCGAAGTTAATTTAGGAAAATACCTTTTTACCGGTCGAATTTTCAACTATGATTTGAATCTAAGTTGAAGCTCCTATCATATCATCTACTATATTCTCTTATGCAATTTTTGGATATAGTGTGGGTTATAATCCTCTGAAAACTCGTACCAATAAAACCTGGATAGCTTTAGTTTTAGAAAATAAGTTATGAAACTAGTTCAGCGTACCTGCATATTTATCGGGTTACAGTAAGGACCTGGGGAGTAATTATGAATAAGATTTCTAGTGGAACACAGACACGTATCAGCGGTTTTCGCAATTAAGCAAACCTCAAAGCGGTATCTACAATTATGGAAAACTAACAGCAATTTTTGCAATTTCCATAAAACACTGAATTACACGTCACACCACTAAAGAACTATAATTACACTATGACCCATAATCTAAAGACCATCTAGCATTGAGCTCCTATTATTAAATGATTATCATTTCTCCCCACATTAATATTTTCAATACCCGCCAATTAAATTTAATTACTAACAATTTAAATTAATCGGCATCTTGATATTTCTTAAGCCATTCCGCTTAACTTATTTGACCGTCGGATAATCAAATTCACCTGCAGAGTTGGGCCTAGTCAAAACTTATAAGCTTTCTTAAGGGTTATCGTCAATCCCAATCTTTCGGGACGTGGATTCCGTCAACAATTAATATTTACCATATAAATAGTACCGCTATCCAAC
Organism: Heliamphora exappendiculata; assembly: GCA_034768845.1. NCBI lineage: Eukaryota > Viridiplantae > Streptophyta > Magnoliopsida > Ericales > Sarraceniaceae > Heliamphora > Heliamphora exappendiculata. Next base: position 12,778 of record JAOTRH010090970.1, read on the forward strand.
TCACCGGGAGTATAGACCCATATAAGATCGCACCCTCTAATGAATCAAAACAACAAATATTAAATATATACAAATCAATAATTATTTTAGGATTAAGAGAATAAGCACTATTCATAATAACATTGGGTGTGAATTAATTTATATAATCAGTAAAAAATTAATTACCCAAAATGTCATATTCAATACACACAAAGTGTATTAGCACAGAATGTCAAAATAATAGACGACACTATTATATGTTCCCCGTAACCAAGACATGCCTACTAAAACTCTGTGCTATAGTCGTATCGATGGTATGCCCATTTTCATCTATACTGTAAACATAAAACTTATATTCTGTAAGAACTATAAATCTGATCTTTTGTGTGTAAGTCGTACTCTACACACCAGATGAAATACTATACATAATATTGGACATCCATGCATAACAAAGAAATTGTATACATACATTACTCATAATGATTCTCATAAAGTGGAAAATCAATTTTATTAAAATTAAATTAAATACTAAAAATATGATTTTTGATATACCATCCTTAACAATCTCATACTATAGTAAACTCATCCTTGTACACTCGTTCATTGCTAAGATCCAGTAAACTCATACTTAGATCAAGAGAAGGCACAACTCATGACATAGCATAGCTCATGACGTTATGGAACCTTCCTTATCTCCATATCACAATACACAACCCTCCCCATGACAAAACCCCAAGTTTGTTTTGAAGAATAAAATTCGATCGTTATTCATCGTTCGGTTCCCTATATGTGTACTAGGTCCACTACTCATGCTTCCTTCACAATATGTCTAACTAATTCTAAACATGCTTTGAGTAGTATAATAACATCAACAAGTCTTATTCATGGCAAGATATAAACATAACATAAACATTCATACACTTAAGCATCACTAATCAACTTTTTAAAAATTTCAACATATTTGATACTGTTTGTAAAATTCATTTACCATACTTAGAGACATTTTTTTGCCATGATATTTTATGAGGTGATAGATATACATATTAGGAACATTTAATATGTGCACCACTAAGCCAGATGGTGTCTCTAAATAGGGACAAAAACTCGTTGAAGATAAGAGGTTCAAAAATGACATTGTTTGGTAAAATCTTGTTTTAGGAAAAAACAAACATCCGGTCAAATCAATCTAAATAAATTTTATATGAAAGATAACTCAAACATCTAGCTCTAGACATAAAGCTTGACTTAGGGTATTTTTCTGAAATTTTGTAAAAATTAGCAAAGTAGACTATTTTTCTACTCGTTTGACGTCAAAACGTAAAAAATATGTTTCAGGTACTTAGACTTCATTTTGTGTTCTACCAAAAATCATACATGCTAAAAATAGTCTCAAGAAGTTCCAGTAAAAACAGGTTTTGAAGAAGACACTTTTAAGATCACCAAAAAATTTGGGCATGATAAAGAAGAGGCCATTTTCTTTGTTTTTCTTCAGTAAACTTATTCCAACTCTTATCTAACTTATGTTTTGGGTCCATATATGTTATTTGAAGTCTAAAATTAGTATATTCCAGAGGTTTAAATATTCACATATCACTCTTAATCAACCCAAAGAAAGAAAACAAAACACAAGGCGTCATTTCATGCACAACAACAACGCTATCTCCTATTCGATTCTTTTCAAGCCTTCTTGTTTCTATTCTTGTTTATAGCTACTTATATCATATTATTTGTTATAGAGAGGGGTTAGAATAGAAAGTTAAAGTGAGTTGTAGGAGTTTCTACCTGGATGATCTTGATTAAATAAGATGGATGACTTAGCTTTAGACTTTCTTCCTTCCTTTTCTTCCTTCTTCTTCTTGGAGACTCTCTCTCTCTCTCTCTCTCTAAAATCTTCCTCTTGGTTGAGAATTATAGGAGAGAAAGGGTATATTTTGTCTTCTATTTATAGATTTGAGAACTGACCTGAGGTGTAATTACCTAGGGTTTGTTTGGTAATTAATTAAAATAGGTTTAGGAATTTTTTCATAATTATAGGCTAGTACAATAGTGTGTTGTCACTTGGCTAATGATAAAGAGTTGAAAAGATTTTAGCTGATTAAAACTCTTTCAACTAAAATTAAGTAGAAAAGTGTCTAAGATACTCAGAAAGATATTTTGACACAAAAAGTGACTATTGTATAAGACTTCCTTAATTTTTTAGAGTTTCGATTTTATTTTAGAATTAATTTCGTAGAATTTAAAAATATTAAAACTATCCGATACAACTCCATTTATACTGAAAACGTTCAAATGCAGTATAAGTTTGCATGTTCCCAATGTAAATCCACCCAAAATATAAAAAGTACATTTTTGTACTTTTTTGGGCCACCCAAGGTGGCCGGCCACTTAAAGCTTCCTCTTTTTTTATTAAATAATTTTGTAATTAATAATTCTTGAGTTTTAAAATTTTGGGCCAAAAGAATTAAATTTAGGTTTTTCTTTTATTTTTGAGTTAGGCTCAACCCATGGGCTTACTTTTTTATTATTTTTGGGCTGAATTTACTAATTGAGACTTTAATTTAAGTTGGGCCATAATCTTTTCTTGGACCTTTATTTTAGCTTTTGGGCCTTGTTGAAGTTTTGGGCTTCATTGGAGCTTTAGTCCTCAACTCTTGTTGGGCCTAGGCTTGGACTTCCCTTGTTTATCTTTTCGGCCTTTGGTGACTTCTTAGGCTCATCCCAGATTAGTTTTGGGCTTACCCAATGTTATAGGTTTAATCTCTAAGAAATCGAATCGTTCTATCTCAAGTTAGAGTTTTCAGCGTATGCGTGACCTTGAGAATTATTGTTAATGTTTCACGAGTTTTCGGTTTACGTTGAGAATTCACTATTAAGGTTCTAATCATGTGTTTGAAAGTACAGGCCCTCACAGTGTCCTATGAGTTGAGAGGCTCCACTAGTACTCTTCATATATATCTTACATCCGGTAAAGTCTGAATCAGAATAGCTAAATAATTCAAAGGTTATCACTCTAGGATAGAATAATTCTATATTTTATGTACCCAATAGGTATCTAAAGATGCACTTAACAATAGTTGTGTGTGATTCTTTAGGGTTAGCTTGAAATCTAGCGCGCATACAAACACTAAACACGGTATCAGGTCTGCTAGTAGTTAAATAAAGTAAAGAGTCATATCATACCTCGATATCTCTTTTCTTCTACTAGCTTACCGTTTTCATCCTAATACAGCTTTGTTGAAGGGCATATTAGAGTTCCCATAGGTTTCGCATTCGGCATATCAAACCTCTTCAACAAATCCTTGGTGTATTTAGACTGATTGATGAAAATTCCTTCTTAAGTCTGTTTGATTTGAAATCCAAGAAAGTAGTTGAGCTCACCCATCATGCTCATTTCAAATTCACTCTGTGTAACGTCCCGAACCCCGAGAACCCATGGGCACAATCCAAATTATCCCACATGAAAACTATCAACAATGAACTTATTAAAATAACAACACTTTATTTCCTTTAAACGATCATAAATAAAATATTTTATTCTAACGATATACATATGTACCACAAAGGCTAAACAAATTTCAACTTTTAAGAGTTCATTTACAGCACTGATATTATTACAATTATCCACTTTACTTCTGGTACAATCATAATTTAAATACAAAAGAAATATTAAATCTTTCTTCTTAGCCATTTCTCCACATGCATCCTCTGCCCTGGTATTGTCTCAGATCCTCGAAACCTGAAATGGTTTTGTATACATACATGAGCCGAAGCTCGTAGGATAAAGACTAACTCTATG